>JBANCZ010002049.1:0-17598 GCA_037040025.1 Sphaerogastrella javana | reverse complement strand
CTATAAAGCGGGACTTGTAAAATGGTTTCACAAAATCAAAATTTCCCAAAACCGTCTCACAAAATCGTGCAATAACTGCATCTGTAAAATGTCTTAGTTTATAAAGTATTTTACACAATTTGACAACATTGCGTACAAGTGTGTACACACAATGCTAGCGTATAGTTACTATAAATGGTGTTGGCAACACTGTTACACACTGAGAAGCCATTATTGTTGTTTTAGTTTGAGTAAATTGGCATTAAAGCGTAAATGTTGTGGTAGCAGTACCCAATTTGCAATAATATGAACCAGTAGATCAAACTGTGAATGAGATATTTTAGTGAGTAAAAGTAACACATTGCCTATGGTACTGTTGGTAACACTGACAAACCGCGTAAGTTGGTATAATTATTTTTACATCAAACGGTCACACAGTGTATTCACCTAGTCAGCCCGACGCTAAACAAATACTTTATGTTATGTCAATATCTGAAACTTATTGCAATGGACTTCGGGATTTGTTTGTTAACGAAACGAATGTGGCAGTGCTGTGCCAGCTAGCGAGAAGCCTGACAAAGAATGTATGCAATGTTGAACAGCCCGAAGGTAAAAAAAAACTTAACAATAACCATAACACAGTCAGCTAAAATCAACTTTCTCGCAGAGGCCTTTAGCTACTTGGTAGCGCATGGCGAGAGCGTACATAAAATACTTCACAAACGTCAGGTGACCAAGGAGTTATTATTTAAATACTTACATGTGCGACAACCAGGTACATCAACAGATTTCACAAAAGTCGATTTGGTCATGAGGGTAATACAGTTTTGGGAACAAAACAGCCCAAAAGTCCAAGAATCAACAGTTGTGCATCAACAGGAAGAAGACTTTCCCATACATTTAATGGCGCGTAAATTTAGCGAATGGTTTTTTGAGAAGTTCAACACAAACAGCCTGACACCCTCGGATCTATGGAGCGACATTGAGCTGCATCTCACGATTACAGCGGACGATGGGGAGAACGTATTAAACTGCGCAAGTGCTAAGGAGGTGGTGAATGCGTTGTCTAATGCCAAGGAACAATTTGGATTCTATTTCAATCCAAACATGGCGCACTCTGGCGTTCAAGGTCGCATTAATGCATACGGCCAGGTGCTTGTGCTCTGCTGTGGCACGTTGCACATCGATGACATATCTGTGGGAGTATTTGAAACAATTTTTATGCTAATCAGGGATCCGCACGCACAGAATTCATGGAAGCCCATGAAAGTCAAGTGCATGCTCCGGAGTAAACAATCACAACCAAAATTTCATACGCTTCGGGAGTGTACGACCCTGGATGAAGTATTGGCGCTGCCAGCGCCAAACGATTCACTGGACTAGCTACATATTTATACCTTTGTTCTGACCTACTGGAAGGCAGTTAATTATGACTTGTTATTAAATTTTATGTTTATTTCTTTGATATAGAAACATAACTCAGCTAGATAAAGTATCTTTAGCTAAACAACAGACTGCTTAAATTGCCGAGATATTTATAAAGGCGTATGTAAACACCGAAATGTAATCATTATATTTGTCATATTCAATAAATGAAAAATAGTTTGAAAATTCTTTTGATTGAATTGCGAATTGGCAATTTAAACAGTCTATATTAAACAGAAAACTTGCAACTTTTGGGACATTTACTTTACCTGTTTTAAGAGCCATATTCTGTTATTGCAATCGACTCCCGGTAACCTGGTAAAAATATACGAGAAGATTTCTCAATAAAACACGCGAGTAAAACAAACAAATTTAACTTACGGCCATCGTGGCTGTCAACCATTTTCCACAAGGCATTTTCGCCAAAATTTGCTGCAAATTCAAAAAAAAAATAGCAGCATTAATTGAATTGTACACATATACGGAAATGAAATAATATAAAGAATAAAAAAAAAATGAGGAAACTGACGCATGTTGCAATTATTTTTTGATTTTAAGTTTGGTTATAAACAGATTTTGGACCCAAGAAATAAATTATTACCAGTTGTGCCGCTCACAACGCGCCCAAGGATGTTTTGCCGCTTAGACGTTCATATTAAAAAGTGCAAATGCATTTTGTTAACAGCAGGATCCACTGAAATGGTATCAAATATTAATAACAATTTCTATTCACATTTATATAATAATATAGCATATATATTGAGCGTGTATGTGTGTTCGAGAAATAGAGAGAGAGAGAGAGAGATAGAGATAATAAACTAATATGTGGGAAGTTTTTTCTGTTTACATACATGCATATATTATGTATAGATCTTAATGATATCATTGATTAATTATTAATAAAGTTCTGTAAGCACGCACACACACATAACAATCTTATTCGTCTTACTAAACTGTTTTTTTTTCTTCTTCTTGTTTTCTTTCTTTTAACTCGTTCAACAAAGCACGCGAAAAGTATAACAAAAATTCACTGAACTTATGTATAATCTCGATATATATATGTATATATATTTGTTTATATATAGCAAAGTTGTTATATATATTGATGTGTGTTTGGGGTGAGTGTGGTATTTGGATTTCGGTGATATTCTATTTTTGTTTTGTTGTTTTAATAACGATAACTTGTAACTAATATCGCTAAAATATTTTCTTACGATCTAGTAAATAATGAATTACGTTTATGCTCGTTGGCTCATCTACATTTTCTCCTGTATGAATGGATGCATTAATGCCTGGTTCAGTGATATACGCTTGCTCGGATCCAGAGCAAACATATTCTCTAGCAAATCCTTGAGTTGTGTCACCTTACGATGCTGATCATCAGGCAGATTTTGATCAGCAATTAATTCCATCTGCAAATTACGCGATGGCTTCAGAACGGCCATCACAACGATTTTCTCCTGTATATATTTGAGAGAGCATTAGAAGAGAAAGTTATATTGAATAATTTATTTAATTGGTATTAACTCACCCTTTCCGTTAGCTTGTCAATTTCTTGGTAGAGAAAATTACAGCTCTGATCGAAATGTTGTTCTCTAAATTGACCTTTCCGCACAATGCGATTTGGTATCTTGCCCTTGACATCCATGAAAAACTTAAGCATCTGATTGTTACTTTTACCACTGTATAATATCTTGCCGGTATACAATTCGTAAATGGTGCAGCCCGCCGACCACATATCGATCCCATAATCATAGGGTATGCCCAAAATAATCTCCGGGGCACGGTAAAAGCGTGAAACCAAATAAGGCGTAATTTCGTTTTCACTAATGCTAGATGCAGAGCCAAAATCGCACAATTTCAGTATGAGATTGTTTTCGTTGACCAGTATATTGTCGGGCTTGATATCCGCATGCAGAATGCCAGTTTTCTTCAATAGCTTCAGTGCCAAAAACAATTGCTGTGTGTAGCTACGCACCGCCTTGATGTGAAGACCCACATTCTTGCCATATTTTTTGAGCACCTCACGGAGATTCATAGCAAGTGGTTCAAATACCATACAAAGATGCTAAAAGACAAGCAAAAAGAATAAGCTAACGAGGTTACAATTATTAGTCTGAGTACATACCTGTTTATGAAAGAAGTGTCTGTATAGGCGCAGGCAGTGGAAACGATCATCGGGATCGGCATCGTTCAGCTTCTTTAGTATCTCCAACTCACGCAGTCCAGTTTTATGCCTGTTTGTAAATGAAGATCTTAATAAAACAATTTAATTCTTATAAAGCTTCTTTATACTTACATGATCTCATTATTACGTATAATTTTGATGGCTACATTGGCAGCACCACGAGCCTGATCTCGACCACGAACCACATTACTGAACACGCCCTGTCCTGTATAGCCACTGACGAGGTATCGATTGTCTAGCACCTCGCCAATGCGCACTCGATAGTAACCCTCGGCATCATCCCAATTATCAGTCAGCGCAGGATTCTCAATTTGATGTTTATTGTGCACGATTGTGCTGGGCGACTGAAAGAGAATTTTAAAGTTTGAATTTTGAGAATTAGCGGACATATAAAAGATATAGCTGACATTTACAAGCCTGCGACTCACATCGAAATTCGAATCAACATCCTGATCGGCGAACATATCCCATTCGTTGCGTTTCTCTTTAACAGTGGTGTTTTTTACCTCAACTGGTGCATGCTTTTCTGGTTCTACATTCTCGCTTAAAGTAGGCGTTGGTGTGCGTTGCGAACGATCAGCTCCCGATGAAATGGGTGACGTACTCCTAGACTCATACGAGTTAGATTTACGCGGTGGCGTTGGACTGACAGTACGGGATTCAGTGGTGCCTAGTTTCTGTTGAGAAACAAATTAATTAGTTTGAGAAAATAGGTTAGCTACAGCATTATTAAATTACCTTTAGCAATTCCTCGCGCTGCTTGCGACGCATTTCAATAATGCGTTCTTCATCTTCGTCGTCCTCATTTATGTCAATATCAAGGCTAGCTTCCTCGTCGCTGCTTTCTTTGTCATGCATCTTCTGACCCTCACTCAGCGAGCCTTTGTAGCGATCACGTTCTGTGCCGCTAACTCCATTGCCCGATCCACGGTGTCCACGACCAGAACCACCAACACGGTCACCACCTCGGTCTTGTTCCAGCTGGCGTTCCCTTTCTCGTCGCCTGTCTGATTCAAACTTACTGCGACTATGTGAGCGTGGACGATTCCAGCGATCCCGTTCCCGTTCGCGTTCACGCTCTCGCCCACGACCATCTCGCCCTGCTGGCTGTCGGTTATCTCTGTCTGATCTTCGGTCACGTTCACGGCTATGTTCCCGCCGTTCACGCTGCTTGTCCCTATTAATCTCCTGCCGCAAATCCTCCATGTTTCTATTAGACTCTTGATGATGACGCCTCTGATCGCCGCGGCTGTTTTGTTGCGACTGTGGCTCTCCTCGTCGACGTGGTGTCCGGCTGCGCTGCTCACGTGTTGCCCTCTCGCGAGAACGTCTTTCACGTACTTCTCGATCACGTCCATCTCGATCTCGTACCTCTCGTTCACGCACATCCCTATTTTGAAGACGTCCTTGGGGTTCATCACGTCCGCGACTTCTAGCCCGAACTGGGGGTGATGCACGCCTTGGTCGCTTCTCTGCTGTCGGCGAGGGTGAGCGTTGACCACCGCTAGAATCATCCAATAATATAACATCGGGTTCGTTTGAGTTATGGATGTTAGATTGTTTATTAATAACATGTTTACTAGGTGCAGTTGCCAGCGTTGCTGCAGACTGCGAGTTCAGCCTGCGCTTCGGCGCCTCACAAGCTGCTGCTGTCGATACCGATGCCACTAGCACGTTGTGTTGCTGCTGCTGCTGCTGCTGGCGTTGGTGTAGCTGTTGACGTCGTCTTTCTGTGCTGTCATCACGAGCGCGCTTGGTTCGCTTGGTATCATCACACTCAGTGTCAGACATATATGCACCTAGACGTGCCTGCAACAATGCTTTCTGTTTCATCAATTCCTCCAAGTTCAGCTCATCCTCTAGCTTCGTTTCGATCAACGGACTGGCCACATCTATGGGGCTGCAATAGATCAGAATTTAAATCAGTATTCTCTTCATATAAGGTCATACTTACATATCACTTTCACTGCCAGAGCTGGCAACCTCCATCACAGGCAATACTTTATTCTGTATGGTTTTAGTTATCTCCTCCACTAAACTACAAGGATCTGTTTGCTTATTCGGTTTAGTAATACGAAAACCTCCACCATTTGGTGCCAGTACTGTACTACGCTCTCGACTATTCTGCATAAGCTCAGTGAACTTACTGCTGAGGCTACTGGTACAGCGCTGCTTTTCTGATACATTGGAGGATTCACTGTGTCCATGGTGTTTCTTAGATTTTTTGTGCTTTTTATGCACCCTATCCTTATCACTTTTGCTGGCTGATGATGATTTTTTATGTTTCTTGTGCTTTTTCGACTTTTTGTGCTTAGCTCGACGCTCCTCAGTCTCGCTGTTCTCGCTGGAGTCGTAACTATAAAACAACAGAAAAATTATCAAATTATTAACTTATACATACACAAGGTAGCAACTCGCACACATACACACTAACACATAACCTCACTGATAAAATTTTCTCCATTTACATTTTTTTTTATATTTCACTCACCTTTTTTCGTCACTTGTCATCTTGTGTTAGCTAAATGTGCAAGTGCACTGCACAACAGGAAAAATATTGAAATGCGCTTTTAATTATTAATCTTTGGCGTACCGTTTTACGTTCATATACGATTCAGTTTGTTTGTAATCATTTCCACATGCACATACACACTAGAGATGGACAATGAAAACGTTTACTCGATATCATTATCGGTTAGCTTGTATCGATTGGGATTGATTGTGTTCAAATCGAATAATAAATATAGATCGATTTTTTTTTTGAGCTAATAAAGTGTATTTGTAATATCCTATTAATCCAAAGTGTTTTATTATTTTAGTTAAACATTCTTGATTTATTTTACAGCACTGCGTCTAATATTATTGTGCTCGATAACTATCATAATCGATTTCGATTACGATAAGCTTGCGCTTACATGTGAATGTCCACGCGTCGACCGCCGCGCATTTTTTTGCAAAACGTCTGTCTGGCGGAATTTGCGGCATAAATGTGCGTTAAGTTGATGCTCAAGCCGGCCAATTCGTATAATACGCATTTGAACGTTTTAACGCAATCATGTCCAGTTTTGTCATAGATAAGGAATCATTTGTGCGTCGAATAAAACGACTCTACACGGAATGGAAGGTAGGTTGAAGATCTCTCAATCCGCCTTTGTGCCGGGAGCGTGCGACCATACATATCAAATGATGTTTATAGCGCGTTTTAGCTCCATGCTAGTTGTGGCAACTGGCATAAGTCATGAGTGAATTCTGTCATAAGATAATTGCAATTTGCAGAAGTTGTGAAATTATTGTTTGAGTACAAAACAAAAACAAATAGGGCTTGAAAATAAGGTTAAGCACATGAGAATGAATTTTATATTAATCTCTTAACAGTCACCCAGCATTGGGCACGACGATGCCCTGAAGAATCTGGACTGCATCATGAGTGTTGTGGGGGTGGATGAGGATGTAATCTACTCAAAGTCGATGGCACTGCAGCTCTGGCTGCTTGGCTACGAGCTGACGGATACAATTTCAGTATTTGCATCAGATGCCATCTATTTCCTCACTAGCAAAAAGAAAATTGAATTCCTCAAACAAGCGCAGAGCATTACCGAAGAAGGTGTTCCGGAGATAAAGCTGCTTGTACGAGATCGGGTAATTATTAACATGATTAAAATTTATCAATTTGAACGTATATTAATAGAATTAATTGCACGTATGTTATTAGAATGACAAGGACAAGGCAAATTTTGATAAGCTCATCAAGGCAATGCAGAGCTCAAAGAGCGGTAAGCGTTTAGGTGTTTTTACAAAGGATTCGTTTCCTGGGGAATTCAGCGAAGCCTGGAATAAGACACTCACCGCCGCCAAGTTTGAACATGTGGATATTAGCACTATGATCGCCTATTTGATGTGCCCCAAAGACGAGTCTGAGATCAATAATATACGCAAGGCATCTTTGGTCTCTATAGAGATATTCCACAAATATCTAAAAGATGAAATCATGGACATTATTGATTCAGATAGGGTAAAGTGTTATATTGATATTTGTGATGCGAGTTTGGTTTCTAATAATCTTAACTGAATACTTTTAACAGAAAGTCAAGCACACCAAGCTGTCGGATGGATGTGAGGCAGCTATTTCCGAGAAAAAATACACAAGTGGCTTAGATCCACGGTTGCTGGACATGGCGTATCCACCTATTATACAATCTGGCGGTTCTTACAGTTTAAAATTCTCTGCGTCCTCGGATAAGAATCACTTGCACTTTGGAGTTATTGTGTGCTCGCTGGGAGCGCGCTATAAGTCCTATTGCTCCAATATTTCACGTACATTCTTAGTAAATCCCACGGAGGCAATGCAGGAGAATTACACGTTTCTGGTAAACGTGCAAGAGGAAATACTTAAGCTGCTTGTACCAGGTGCCAAGCTATGCCAAGTATACGAAACAACACTGGCGTACGTTAAGAAGGAAAAGCCCAATATGGTGGAAAATCTAACTAAAAGTTTTGGCTTTGCCATGGGGCTGGAGTTTAGAGAAAATTCCCTCGTCGTTGGACCCAAGTGTCAGGCAATAGTTAAGAAGAATATGGTATTTAATTTGCACGTGGGTCTCTCGAACTTAACTAATCCCGATGCCACTGACAAGGAGGGAAAAACCTATGCACTGTTCATTGGAGACACAGTGCTTGTGGGGGATCAGGGGCCGGCTAGTGTAATGACTCCATCGAAGAAGAAGATCAAAAACGTTGGTATCTTTATAAAAGACGACGATGACGAGGAGGAAGATGCTGATGATAAAAAGGCAACCAAACCAGATCAAGGCAATGAAATACTTGGGCGCAGCAAGCGCAATGCCGTCTTGGAGTCTAAGCTTCGCAACGAAATCAACACCGAGGAAAAACGCAAAGAACATCAACGTGAGCTTGCCCAACAGCTAAACGAACGCGCACGCGAACGCTTGGCCAAGCAGGGTAACTCCAAGGAAGTGGAAAAAGTACGCAAAAATACGGTCTCGTACAAGTCCATGAGTCAGATACCACGCGAACCGGAGGTAAAGGAGCTTAAGTTGTATGTGGACAAGAAATACGAGACTGTCATAATGCCGGTCTTTGGCATACAGGTGCCCTTCCACATATCCACCATAAAGAACATTTCGCAATCTGTCGAAGGCGAATATACGTATCTGCGCATCAATTTCTTTCATCCTGGTGCTACTATGGGTCGCAACGAAGGTGGACTCTATCCACAACCTGAGGCGACCTTCGTCAAGGAGGTGTAAGTTGTAATTTAATCAATTATTTGTTATTATTATTAATGAATATTTTTTACATTTACAGCACCTACCGCAGCTCAAATGTCAAGGAACACGGCGAGGTAGCAGCGCCATCAGCCAATTTGAGCAATGCCTTCCGCCTCATCAAAGAGGTGCAGAAACGATTTAAAACGCGCGAGGCGGAAGAGCGTGAGAAGGAGGATCTGGTGAAGCAGGATACGCTGATATTGTCACAGAACAAGGGTAACCCCAAACTAAAAGATTTGTATATTCGCCCTAATATCGTGACGAAACGAATGACGGGCAGCTTGGAGGCGCATACAAATGGCTTTCGCTATATATCCGTGCGAGGCGATAAGGTCGATATACTCTATAACAACATCAAGAGCGCATTTTTTCAACCCTGTGACGGTGAAATGATTATACTGCTGCACTTCCATCTTAAGTATGCGATCATGTTTGGCAAAAAGAAGCACGTAGATGTGCAGTTCTATACGGAAGTGGGTGAAATTACGACGGATCTTGGTAAGCATCAGCATATGCACGATCGCGATGACTTGGCCGCGGAGCAAGCGGAAAGGGAGCTGCGTCATAAACTAAAAACCGCATTCAAGAGCTTCTGCGAAAAGGTCGAGGCAATGACTAAGGCACAGGTTGAGTTTGATACACCATTCCGTGAGCTGGGTTTCCCTGGTGCGCCGTTCCGCAGTACCGTAACACTACAACCAACATCCGGTTCACTGGTTAATCTTACCGAATGGCCGCCATTTGTCATCACATTGGACGATGTGGAGCTTGTGCACTTTGAGCGTGTGCAATTCCATTTGCGTAACTTCGATATGATCTTCGTGTTCAAGGAGTACAACAAAAAGGTGGCTATGCTCAATGCCATTCCCATGAACATGCTGGATCACGTTAAGGAGTGGCTTAAGTAAGTACCAAATGTGCCACAAAGTCTGTGCTATTCTGATTAAACAATTTACCATGACCTTACAGTTCGTGTGACATTCGTTATTCGGAGGGCGTGCAGTCACTCAATTGGCAGAAGATCATGAAAACCATTACGGATGATCCAGAAGGCTTCTTTGAACAAGGCGGCTGGACATTCTTGGATCCCGAATCTGGCAGCGAGGATGAAAATGAATCGGCCGAATCCGAGGAAGATGAAGCCTATAATCCAACAGATGCTGAGTCTGACGATGAGTCCGACGAAGATTCGGAATACTCAGAGGCATCCGAAGACGAAAGCGATGATAGCGATGGTAGGCATAATATAATAAACAATAAAACAATTGTATATAATTTACAAATTTGTCAACTTGCAGAGGACTTGGGCTCAGACGAGGAGTCCGGCAAGGATTGGTCCGATCTAGAGCGTGAGGCTGCCGAAGAAGATCGCAACAATGAATACGGCGGCGATGAAAAGCGCAATGGCAAATTCGAATCGAAGAAGCACAGCAAAAACTCAAAGCACAGGTATGTAGCTAATACTCATTTTTTCATACATTGTTTGTGTGCAATTTTGTTTGTTGAAACAACTATGATTATGAATACAAATACTCTTCTATTTATTTATATTTGAATAACTTATATTATGCACTACACAGTCGTCGCGAGCGTGAAGAGCAGCGATCGTCGCACAGTAAAAAACATAAGTCGAACTCCTCCTCCTCTTCACATTTAAAATCCTCCAGCAGCTCCAAACATGGCAGCTCATCTAGGTTTGTTAACGTATCCCCATAAACGCCACACACATACACAGACACCCATCCACACACACACACACATTTAATTGTAAACCTAATCAAAATGAAATTGGAATTTACTATGGACTTTCAATTTATGAAGTTGTACATATTTATACATATACGCATTTATATGCGATTGTTGTTCGATCTAATAATTTGCTAACTAACAGGAGACTATGTCTGGATTTGCTTTGATTAATTTACAGTTGAGTTTTATAGTTTGTATAAATTAACAGTTGAGTTTTATAGTTTGCATAGAACATTTCGAATACCAAACTGCATATCCTTTAAAGGTCTAAAGGCATTAAAGTCTAAATTGTAATATAAAGACGAATCAATACGAACTAATTCTTGGCTAATTCGAAATTTTTAATATAACAAATTCAACACTTAATAGTTATGATGGGGTTTTTATGTTTTACTCTTTAAATCCTTGGTTATTTGGACTTGTAACATTTTTATTCAAAACTTGTAAATGAAGAATATATTAGGGCACACTTCATAAATTAAATGAAAATGTTCGCTTAAAATTCTTGTTTATAAATATGTTTACCTGCTCTCAAAATTCGACACTCTACAAATTATTTAATTAGTTTGTTTATCTAATAATTTGCATGTTTTTTTTCTTCTTAAAGCCCAACGAAATCGTCCAAGGATAAATATCATAATCGTGACAAGCATCATTCCAGCTCGTCATCGGGACACAAGAGCAAGGACAATGATAAGGATAAGGATCGCAAGCGCTCCCGTGACGATAGTCGAGATAATGGCCACAAGTCGAAGAAATCGCGGCATTAAAGTTACACAAACTAGCTATAGACATACACACATACACACCCATACAGAAACAAAACAACTCTCTCATATACACTCACACACAGGCAGTCAAACAGACAGACAGACAGACAGACAGGAAGACATGCATATACGTGGCGAGCAAATAGGCCAAATAGCGTATACCTTAAAGTTTAGGTTAATATTCGGTCTTAAATATGCATATTGTACATTGTAACTACTCGAACATATAAAGAAAACCACACAAGTAGAATTCCCTGGATGCATACTATATTATTGATCGTAATGTATTTCACTGTTAAATCTTTCCCCCCATAAACCCCCCCACGCACACAAAAGCTACTTTTCTGTATTACAAATAAAATAACTATAATACGATTTCCATATGTTGCTGCTATTAGATTCCGCATGCTACTTGTTCCAGCTGCCCAATAGATGACGATACGCATGCACCTCCGTACTGTCACGCCGTCGACTGGAGAGCGAGAAACGTTGCTGGTGCTGGTGTTGCTGCTCTCGCCTCTGTTCCGCATCCGGGCTGTTGACAGCGGCAACGCTGGCGCGTCGGCGTGTTGTGTCGAACATGTTGCGTGTCTTGTTGATGGGGTAGCGCATCTTGTTCTTTAGCCAGGTGGTAAAGGCACGCTCGTTGTCCTGCATCTTCTTGAGCTCGTGCTCATTGCGATTGATCGTTTGCTCCATGGTGAACCGTTTCTTGCGTCGCAGTTGCTGCTCCCGCTGCTGCAGCTGCTTGACACTCAGGCCGTATTCGGAGAGGTAGCCCGTATACCGGGGCAATTTGTCCTTTTCAAGGGCATGACGATGCTCGCAGCAGATTTTATAGTTCATCTTGATGTCGGTATCTTTGGCAGCAACTGGTGCGGCTCCAGTGGCGATGGGCGTGGCTCTGGTGCGTCTTCTGAAGCTGAAGCGGCGGGCGTTGAAGAAGGTTTTGGTGCTGGTGCTACTGGTAGTATGGCTGCTGGGCGAGGAACGCAGCTTGTGCTCCGTTTCGGCATCCTTCTTGTAGTAAATGCTATTCTCGTTGAGCTCAAAGTCATCCGGTATGTAACTGGCCACAATAATAGATAAGTCATCATCCTCCACGTCGTCGTTGCCACTGCCGTTTCCCGTGCCAGTTAGTCGATTAATCTGTGCCTGCTGCTTGGCATCCAGCGTCTTGTACAGGCTCTTGTAAGCCTCACGCAGCTTCAACCTTGCCTCATTCACTGCACGCTCATCCTCCTCACAGTCGGACTCGGTCAGCAGATTTGTCAGGCTTCGCTGATCCGATTCACCTTCGGTTGGCTCATAATTAAGATCGAACGTATTCTGGCGATTAATGCCACGCTTTTGTGGATCTGCAGCGAGTGTTTCACGTGCACCTGCCAAATCGTCCTCATCCACACCAGAGAAGTCATCGTCATCTTCATAATCCATGCTGACTGGCACAGTGGCTTGTGGCTGTGCCTCTAGGGTATTGTTTTCGCTAATGTTGTTGTTGTTGTTGGTTTCCACCTCAGTGAGATCTAGAATTTCCTCGCATATCTCCTCTTCTACCAGCTCCTCCTCAACACGCTCCTCCCACTGCTGCTCTTGCTGCTTTATAGGTTCCTCTGTGATTTCCAAGCTCTCCTGCTCCTTGGCTGGTTCCTCGGCAATGGGCTCGAAACGTTCCCGTTCACGTTCTGGTTTCAATTTAAGCTGTGCCAGCTGCTGCAGTAGCTCTTCTGGTGGACTGGGCAACTGTGGCTCTGGCGCCGCATTATTCTGCTGCGTGCTGGGCTCATAGTCCTCCAGATTTAGGGCAAAGGTTACCTTGCGCTGGCTACTGCCATTGTTGGGCTCATTGGCTGTAGCTGTGGCGACCTGCTCATTATCTGCATCGTCATCCGCAGCGAAGAGCACCTTGTTGGCCTCCTTAATCTTGTCCACAATGTTGTACTCGTTGATAGGTTTTAGAACTGCATAATCCAGCATAAGCGACATGTTAGACACGACTCAGCTGACTGAGTGTTTAGTTATTGTACTTACAGTAGACCTCGCAATCCTCGTCCGATTCCGCCTCGGGCTCATACATCTCTGCTCTGCTATGCGACGATTCGCAATTTTTGCGCCTCAATTGCGTTACTTATTTTTAGACTCTGTGGCTTTCACGGGGAACTAACACGGATTTATGTTCTAACTATAACTACTACGACCATATACAAAAACTTTCCATTTCGTGCCATTGAACGCTTTGTGCTCTTTGGGCCACCCATTGCCAGCTCCAACAGCAGCAGCAGTTCAGCTAACTACAGCAATGAGGCGCCCATCAAAGTCTAATGAACTTCAGATATGCGCACAACGAACTAAAACCAAAAAAAAAAAACGTTCCCAAAGAAGTCAACTGCCACGCCTCCTGTTGCGGTTATATGGTTATGCTTATCCCAGTCACCACTTGGTTCTAGTTGTCGTTACCTTCGCCTTTGCCGTTGCCGTTGCCAGGCCAGAGTTGTCCTACTACTCCGCCCCGTGGCTGGGGTTTTATGTGCCGGCTACGGCCAATGTTTGGTCGATGCCTGGTGACAATTTGTCTTTCCAACGGCCAAAAGCAACAAGGAATAGCAACTAGCTAGCTGGAACCGTAGTCTTAATACCCTAGCAGTGGGATCTCAGTGAGAGACGATAATATAGTACGCAAAAAAACTAAACTAAAAGAGTTTTCCAACTTCTGTCTTAAAAAAAAAATCTGCAAATCTTCAAATGTTAAAACTTTGCAAGTAATCTTATGTATGGGTTCTCTTCCAAATAGTTTGATTTCCACTTCGTTAGAATAATAGTCTATATAATGACATCAAGAAACTTTTAATTGCTTTAGATCAAACAAAACTTTACGTTCTAATGTTATTTAAAAGTCTGCATAAAAATCTGTACGTTTTTTACGTTAGATAGAACGGAAAGGCCCAATAAAGGCTCTAAAAAGCGACTAAATAAAGACTTATTAAAGAGCCACTCAAACTCTCAAGTAAAAGAAGAAAAACCCCATAAAAATATATAATTTACGATCACGCCTTGACAAATGGAGCTATACCCTTACCACAGACAGTGTATTATGAGACAAAGCAGACAGAGTATAGATTGATTTGATAGATTGTTTTGTCGTTTTAATATTATGCACTTTATTTCATTGAGCTTACTTTGCTAACCACATTTAAAGCTTAATCATCATTCGTCGAAGTCGAAGTCAAAGTCAAAAGTCGAAAATCGAGCAACGTTTGTAATTATAATAGTAATAATAATAATTATAATAATAATAATATAAAACTCAATCTACAAAAAATACGCACAATATCAATATAATTGAGTACACATTATATATGTACACAGTATAAACTATTTAATATGTGTATACATTATATACTAAGAGGATTTTTGTAGCCTCTATCCATAATTTCGCCTGGTATTGAGCAACTTACTAGCCAATGCATTTGATTTGTCATTATGCCAATCATTAACTAAATCTAAATACAATCAATCAACCAGTTCACAGAGTGCAAAAAGTGTTGAGTTCTTAGATTCTTCCACCATATGATATGGAATGAATGAATGAAATGGTATGCATACAAATTGTAGAAACTGTGAATGCTATAAATAATATGAATAACTGAAAATATAAATCCATTTACCTCAGTTTAATTGGGACTTGATAAAATAATTTCATATTTAATTATCTTTGGCGTGTGCAAAGTTTCCAATGATAAGGAAAATCAATCTCTGTAATAATTATTTTGAATGGAACTGAAATTTGGTTAAAAATATATCTAATAATAAATAAAAACCGCAATGACTTTTAATTTTTTAATGCAATATTATAACATATCAATGCAAAACAAAATGATTATCTTTAATTGTTTGGAAATAAACAAAATATTATCGTCGCACTCTGAGAGCCAGCTTTTAAGCTTTATGCAGATGAAACGAAAGCTTTTCAGTAGCTCAAGCTTAAAGAACTTTAACCAATCAAAAAAAAAATAAAATAAAAGAGCCGAAATCAAAATAAAACATTTACAATGTAAAAATTAAAACAACACTTGAAAACGAATTTCAAAAAAACACAATTTTAATTAGCATAAAAAGTCAACAATAAATTGAATTTAATTACTAAAATTTGCAGCAAAATCTTAAACCAAAAATTTTGTTTAGTATAATTTCGAGTAAAAAATAATATGGTTCTATATAAGAGACGGATGCCTAGTTTAATTATTGAGTTTATGTTTTTCCAATAAGTTTATTTTGTTTGTTTTTTATGTGTTTTACATACAACCATATTCAGCATTCTTAAATGAATAGAAACATTAAGAACTAAACGCGGCATAAAAAATATATGATTATCTTTTTCCTAATATGTTTTAGTGTGTATAATGTGACATGAATGAAGTCTGATAAGGTGAATGTATCCGTATGAGTGTGTTTGTGTCAATGACTGTGCAAAAGTTGAGTGTAAAATTTGATTTGAGGACGGGTCGGGTGGTTTTTGATTTGGGGTTACAAAAACAATCAGATAAAAGAGAGCGCATTTAACATTATAGCTAATATAAAAAAACGTATATATTGCATTTATCAGCGCTGGTTTATGTTAAGTTTTGTATTTTTGTTACTTAGATCACTAATAGATTTCTTTTGGTTTTTTGTCCATTTTTTAAATAATCGTAATATATATAATATATAATTTGCAATTGCATTATAAACTAAATATTTAAGGCGCAGCTGCCTCACTAATCATATACACATACATATATTATATTATATATATTATATAGATTCGTGTTGGAAAATCGTAAAACAATTCGTTAGCTTTTCTTTCATATATAATCATATCATCATCATGTTATATATATATCTATATATTTTAAAGGTTTTTTTTGTTTCTTTTTGGTGCAATTAGATTTCAATAAATTACATTTTTCATATATCATTTGTTGTTATTGTTTTTTTAAACACTAACTCGCGCTCAACATTTAGCATCATATACAAAGTCTTTCGTTTTTTGTTAATGTTATTATTTTAAATAAATTTCGAATGTGTGTGTGTGTGTGAGTGTGTAGGTGTGTGTGTGTGTGTGTATTGTGTATGTGTGAGTGTGTGTGTAGGGCTGTGGGTGTGTGTAAGAGTTTTTCTTGCTTTTATCATACGTATCTTTTGCACTTTTGAGGGTATACCAAACACTTTTCATTGAGTATATGTATAAGTAGTATAGTATAAGTATAACAAAATATTCGCCTTTAAAAAAATACATACATTATTGCTAGGATTCGAATTTACGTGTATAAATAATTACTAATCATATTTCATTTTCAGCTACACCAAAGTAGAGTTTTCGAGTTGGAAAATCAAGTGTGTTGCATACACGTATATATATATATATATATATATATATATATATGTATATATATGTATATATATACATCTGTAAATGTATATTTATATAGACAGAGTAAAGAGAGTGTGCTTTTGCTGGTTTTGCTCAACCAATTGCAACAAAACATTTACAATTTGAACGCCCGCTCTCCACAGATTCATTGTCTCTCTCACTCTCTCTCTCTCTCTCTTACAATTAATATCTCTCAATTGCTCAATCAAATTCTCTGCATCACACTGCCTTGGGTTCGGATTCGGATTGTGTTTATGTAAATAGTGGCAGGTGATAGAAGTCAAACCCTCGATATCCCTTGGCCGCCAGCCAAATGTAGACCACATGATACGCGCCCGGTATAAAGCAAATGAGTCCAGCAACAAAAAATACAACACCCTGTGATGTATTGTGTGGATCGGCTATGGCAAATGTGCCCATCACGAACAGTCCAGTGCCCACCACCAGCAGCGTAAACGCGGCCAGCACAGTGCGCCAATTCTCGCGAACCTTGGGATGACGCCAGCAGGTTGTGTTCGTCTCCTCTGTGGGCAGATTGCCGTACTCCTGTATGAGTGAGTCACTGTCCCTAGACGTTGTGTCTTCCGCATATTTGTTATAGCCCCTAATATAAATACCAAAGAAAAGAAAAAATAATCCATTAATAAAATCCATAAATTAAATATTATTTAAAGTCCAAGTAAACAAAGTCGCATAATATATATATGTATATATACAGTGGGGAGCAAAAGTGATTCCATGTTCAGCATATGCATGTTTGACCGCTCATAAAACGTAAACTAATGAACC
>JBANCZ010002048.1:0-17609 GCA_037040025.1 Sphaerogastrella javana | reverse complement strand
CATCACTACGCTACAATTGTGTACATCGATATATATCGATAAAGGCTTTGGTAAAGTGCCTGCTCTAGTTTTTAGTGCGGATTGTTGTGACAAAACTCATACTGATAATAGGCTTCTATTTTTTTTTTCTTTTAAATCATTGAAAAAAGTGAAAAGTGCGCGTAGTGACATACTAATATACCCTGTGAATATAAAGTGTAAGCATGATGTTAATTAATTAAGTCAACTAAAGCGATTCACATCGCATACATGTGGCAAACATACTTACATGCGTGCCTGCCTGCTTGCATAAAAGCATAGCATTTATGTAAATGTGTCTATATATACATATATATGTAAATGCAAATTCATGGAAATACATAAAGTACAAGTGTCATCACTATGTTTCAATACTTTGCCAATTTCAAAGGAATTCTATGTTTTTTATTCGCACGTACTCAGCGTGTATATTCCGGTAGCCTATGTGTGTGTGTGTGTATGTGTGTGTGTGTGCACATACATATACGTTTAAAGGTGAACAGGATGCGTGTATATATTTTTCGATTTTTTTCAAGGTTTATGTTTTACCAACATTTCTATGCATAGTGTAGTTATCGCTTTGAATATGTGACAAGTGCAAGCACACGACACACAGACACACACACACACGCGCGCACTCAGATGCACTCTTATACATCGATATATCTATTTACATTTATCGGAATTGTTGCAAAATTGGCAAAAAGAATGAATAAAGCGAATTGTGACAGCAAATCACTTGAAAACTTTCCAAGTGTGTTTAAAATTTTGAGTTTTGCATTGGAAACAGCGCGGACTAATGAACTGCCCCTAAACCTCGTGATACACGTGTCGGGCAACCGACACCAGAACTGAAACACCCTACGACACCCTGTGCAACTACAATATAATGCTACATTAAATTATATATCTACTATATGTTGACATAGTATATATATGTATGTGAAGAGTTGACAAGCTCCGGCACTAACAACTATATGGACGTTGATGTACTAAGCGGCAGTACAAACAATTGGACCCAGCTTATAAGAAGGCTTATATGTTAATCATATGCACAGCATAAGCTCATACTACAAATATATATATTTATATATGTTCCAATATTAGTTAATAGTGTTTATTTAAACGATTAATTCATTTGCAGCTATATAATGTCGGTGCATTACAAATTTAAAAGTACACTCAATTTCGACACTATAACATTCGATGGTCTTCATATTTCTGTCGCCGATCTGAAAAAAGAAATAATACAGCAAAAGCGTCTGGGTAAAATTATCGATTTTGATCTACAGATCACGAATGCACAAACAAAAGAGGGTAAGCACAATATACTTAGTGTAACAAAATAACGACTGATATATGTTTCAAATTACAGAATATAAAGATGATAACGTTCTAATACCCAAGAACACAACGTTAATCATTTCACGAATACCCATTGCACATCCAGCCAAAAAGGGATGGGAGACGGCGCCAACGGATGCCGTTGCCACGGCATCCGCAAACAAGCCCGATAATCTAAACATGGATTTGTTTAAAATGCAAGGCAGCGAAGAGGAAAAAATTCAGGCAATGATGATGCAAAGCACAGCAGACTATGATCCAAAAACGTTAGTTCTTCTTTTAGTATTCAAAATGGAATTTTATTGATTATCTGTTCTATGTGTTGCAGATATCATCGCATTAAAGGACAGTCGCAAACGGGTGAAGTTCCGGCTTCGTATCGCTGCAACAAGTGCAAACGAGGCGGTCATTGGATCAAAAATTGTTCATTTGCCAGCGTAAAGGAACAGTTCGAGGTGAAGCGGAATACAGGCATACCCAGATCTTTCAGAGGCAAACCAGAGATGTATGTATATAACTCGATTATTATTATTCTGTGGCAATTTTAAGTGATTCGTTTTTTAGGCAAGTTGAGGCTCCTGCATCGACGTATTTGATGCCCACAGAAAAGGAACAGGAAATACCAGAGGATCTCATTTGTGGCATATGCAGAAATATCTTTGTCGATGCTGTCATGATACCCTGTTGCGGCAGTTCCTTTTGTGATGATTGTAAGTTTTCAATAAATGACAATGTTCCACATCATTTACACTTTATTTATATTTACAGGCGTGCGTACTGCCTTGCTCGAATCGGAGGATAATGAATGCCCGGACTGCAAGGAAAAAGACTGTTCACCGGGTTCATTAATACCGAACCGCTTCTTAAGGAATTCTGTTAATGTGTTCAAAAATGAATCTGGCATCAAACTGACTTCATTTAAAGCGGGTAAGTAATTATAATTCCAGCATATTATTGGCCTTATGCTAATAATTATTCGCATTTATTGACTTAACAGCTAGCAAAGTGAGTGCTACAGTTGAGAAGAAAGAAGAAGCTGCGCCAGAAGAGAAGCCGCAAGAGACGGAAAACAGCGAGAATGCAGAAGAACCTGAAACAGCGTGTGACAGTGCAAAGCCAAGCGAAGATGAAAACAATGTAGCTGGTACAAATAGTGCGGATTCATCGAAAACTGATAAAGACAAGTCGTTTGATTCGGATTATGAGGATAACATAACCATAAAGATGCCACAGAAATACACTGAGACCAGTTCGAATGTCACTGATACACACAAAAAGCAGGTAACTAAGGGCACAATTTATATCGAGTCATATCATAAATATTAACATTTCGTTCGATTTTTGTTGTTATTGTTCATTCCAGCCTTCACCTTCACCTTCATATTCGCATAAATCACATGGCAACAGTAACAACACAACAACAACAACAACAGCAGCAGCAGCGATAACAACAACAACAACGCATCGCCATGAACCCAACGCTGAGTATAAAGCTGAAACAGAAATACAAAGCAAACAACAACAGCAACAACAACATCAACAGCAGCAGCAGCAGCAACAACAACAACAACAAAGCAACTATGTTAAACCCGAGACTCACAAGCCACCAAATGAACGAAGTCTTTTGCCCACACCAGTCAGCGGAGGCCTTCAAAAGTATTCCAGTCACGGCATGAACGAACCGAGAGAGAAGCCTCTGCTCAATGCGGATCATGGTCATCGCATGGGCATGTATAAACCGCCCAGATACGTCCAAATGCCCCGTTGCCCCTCACTGCTGCAAATGCCGCCCTATAACAATGGCTACAACAATATGCCACCAAGACCACCAATGAAGTAAGTTGCCGTAATATGTGATAACTTATTCTTGGGATTTTGTATCTGTCTTTATATTTCGTGCTTTAATAATGATATTCTTTTTCTATTCGATTCTGCAGCTTCAACCATTACCAAAATCAGCCCGTGCATCCAATGACTACATCGTACGTTCCTACCAGTAACATCAACATTAATCCCTCGCAATCATTTCAATCCACGAATCTGGCGTCTATATATCAAGGAGTTGCCGCAAAAGTTGGCACCGGGTAAGGCACAATTCTCTATAATTGAATTATGATAGCAGTTGTTATTTTCGTTTTACTTTGTGTTTGTCGAATTTGATCGTCTGTTTGTAAACTTGTAGATCAGATTACTATAATGTGTGTATTAATAAACCTTTTTCTATTGCTTTATTTACAGACTTATTGATGATCCCCTGGAAGCATTTAATCGTATAATGAAAGAAAAGGAGAAACAGAAAGAGGAGCGACGTCGCAGCCCGATACATCATAGATCACGATCACCCATACGGCCGCGACATCGCTTCAAGTCGCCGCTGTACAATCGCGGCTCTTCCAGGGAAATGAACAGCAAAGACAAACCCAGGCCCAGGTCGAGAGAACGCAAACGGGAGCGAGAACGAGAACGAGATCATAGCTATGAGAGAAGACAGACTAGGGCTGTGCGACGTGCCAGTCCGGGATCGATATCACCAAGTGACAAGAAGAAGAGGTTATTCTATATTTTAAGATATTTATATATACACATGCTCATATACCTATACATGCAAACACTCATACTCACACCCACATACAACCGTATATATACACACTCACACACACACATATATATATACAAGGTTTTTATATAACTCGCATTAGACGTAATGCTCTGAAAACGCACCCAAATTATTTATTACACATCCGCCGAGCTCTCAGTTGAGCTGGGGGCGCGGTAAATTGAAATTTAACGAACATTAGCATTAAAGCAGAAGCCAATATGCTCTATATAGATTGTTATTTTGATAACAAATAAACAAACAATTTATTGATACATTTATTTACAACGTTTGCTACTCTCTAACTGCTGCAGAATTCATAACAGATGCGTAGATGTGGGTAATTTCAATTGATTCTCTACTCTTGGACTCGGATTAGATGTACCTAAAGTCATACATTACAATGTTTAGCGATATTTTTTATTCGAGTGTAGATCGGACTAGACGTATATGATTCATACATTCTTATTTATTTCGTGATTTCGCTTGAGTCGACTTTGCCCGAGCTCTTAGTATGCCATAAATTCCTATTCATTTTCATTGCATTAAGCAGAGCGATTCTTTATGCTGCAACATTTGTATAATTGAACGGATAAAATATATTCTTTATTTGAATCTATTAATATCTGAATTGGTATCCTAATGCTATTTACATAACCATTCAATGGTATTTAAATGAAATGATTTACATTAGTCGTCATATAAACGTTTCAAATTCCCATACACAATATTTGATTGTGTTTGTAATCAAAATACGTATTAATATTATAGATATTATAGCCATAGGTTTAATCTATATATTATGCTAAAGATAATTAGCGTATCCAATGCGCGACCACGTTTTTGTATATGAAATAAAAGACAAAACGAATATGTATGATTAGTATGCCATATTTTCAGCATTTGATTAGCCACAGCGTTTAACCATTTGTGGCTTTGCTTTTTGGATCACTTTCGCATATAATAATGGAATTTCGCTTACAGCTGAATATATGATATATAAACTATAATATCTCCTTAACAATTTGTTTGTTGTATAATGTCAAATTTATTGAGTGTGTTGATCGATATTTCAATATTATGATGTTGTAATAGATACAACCCAAAGCGATCATTTAGTTGGCATTACTTTTTTCAAGTTCTGCAGAAGCTAAGTATAATTTTTTGGAACTTTTTTTTGCATTTTTTTAAATGAGTTTTACTTGAAATAAAAGCAACTCTTCAATAAACTAAAATTAAGAATATTTATTTATTATATTATTTTGTTTAAATATTATTTAAACATAAATTTACCTGAAATTTATTAAAATTATCTCAAGATTTTACCAACATTTTAATAATATTTATTACAGCTTATAATAGATTATATTTTAATTTATAATGAATACTAATCTAACAATAATTTAATGGATATTATTATTGTAAACCTCTATTTCTTACAGATATATGCATCGTCGCACGCCATCGCCAAAAGCAGGGCACAAAATGCGACGTTCCAGAGATAAATCGATTCCAAAATCTTTGCCGCCCGCCACCAAATTGGAAACTCTGGAGCCACCGCCACCAGGCTTTGAATCGATGCCGATTGAAAATTTGGCAGATAGTGAGCATATGAGCCGGGATAATAAAATGCATGAGCATGATAATCACAGAAATGTAGATGATAAAGTTGCATTACGCAAGCGGCAAAGACCCCGAAGTAGAAGTGTCGATCGCAGGAATATCGAACGTCGTTCGCGCAGCCTTACGCCGCCCGCTAAAACGAGGTTAGCGAAAACCACGCGGTCCGAACCGAACGATAGCTACGAGAGTTCGCCAAGGACGCCGGATCGCAGGATGAAGCATATGGAGAATGTAGAGAAAATGCACAGTGAGGAGGTGATGCAGAGTGAGAACAATGGTAACGACTTGAAGATGCATGAGCAAACTGAAGCGCTCGATAATCTGGGCAAGGAAAACAACATGGACTTGAGCATACAGTTGAAGGATCGCAAGAAGAAGAAAAAGGTCAAGTCCGAGCGAAAGAAGAACAAGAAAGATAAAAAAGACAAAAGGGATAAAACTAAGAAATCGTATTCCAAAAGTGTTGAGCCCTCACCCGAGAAGGTTTCGGGTGAGCATCTAAATCTATATGCCGAGGAGGAAAGCAGCGAATTCAATGCAAATAATTTCAATGAATCCATGGGCGATAATGTATTCAATAAACATGAAGTTAATCTAAATTTAGAGCACATCGATCGTACGCCAGCAGAGAGAGGCGATGATATGCATTCGAATAGCGATTTAAATGATCTACAACTTTCGAAATGGGAGCTAGATGAGAATATATTACCGGGTAACCTACTGGATCCCAACAGGAAGAACCTTTCGAATAAAATGCAAGAGTCAGAGATTACCTCAGATGTGCTTCGCAAGGCAGAGAATGCAATTTTCGCCAAGGCTATAAACGCCATAAGACCCGTCGAATTCAAGGTAGTCATTGATTCAAAGCGAAAGAGCAAGGAACGGTATGTTACATCCAAAAGTGAGCATAGATCGCGCTCCAGATCGCCTAAGTCATCCGTGGCTAGTAAGTCCGTCAAGGAGCGTCTGGGCAATAAAGTTGTTAACGATCGTAATCACTCTTCCGATCGTTCATCAAAGAGTATTCGCAAGGATAAACCAGATCGAAATTCAAATGATAACAGTCATAGTTCGAAAAAACACGATCGGAACTCCAGGGAACCCGCAGCGTCAACAGATCGCAAATATGATGATCATAAGAGTCGAAGGTCCACTGATCGAGATGATCACAAGAATCGTAGATCGGATGATCGCGATAACACCACAAACAAATCACAAAAAGAATCAAATTTCAGTAGTAGCAACAAATACAAGTCACAGTCACAGTCGCAGTCACAATCACAATATAAGGACAGACCCTCAAGAAGTGATAGATCTGACAGATCCGATCGCAGAGGCGATAAAACCAACTATGATTCCTCCGATCGAAGCCCTCATCGTAGTGTACGATCTGGCGAAACACGTTTGGTTTCATCAATTACGGCAATTGCGACCAGACCTTGTCGGCCGGACAATCCATTCAGAAAATTTGATGAAAACGTTTCATCAGGTAGTAAAGTTTCGAAATATGATAGTGTGATCAAAAGAGATGTAACACCAAAGTCAACTGAACAATCAGATTATAATAAAAAGCGAAAAGATAATAAAAAGAAACGACAGAGCCTAAAGAAATGTTCATCGTCTGAATCCGTAAAAAGTGAAAAGCGAAAAGATGTCAAAAGCAAAAAGAAAAATAAGGTCTTGAAGAAAAAAAAGAAGTCAAAGAAATAACTCTATTATTAATGAGCTATGATGAATAAAAAATACCAACAACATCAACCACAATAACAACAATAAAAAAAAAAACATTTGAAACAAAATCTATAATTTAGAATTTATTATACTTAATACTCAGAAATAAATCATATTTTATGTATGTATATAATACAAAACAAGATCCATGCTAATTTTTTCATTTGTATCATATTGACCCCATAGTACTAATAATTTATTAAAAGTAAGTAAAAAATCTCTGTAAATAACAATGCGCTATGGAGCTACAACACATATATATATAAACAGAAAAAAAAATTTAAACTGAATACAAAACAAAATTTATAATGAAAATGTATTACGCAAATTAGTGAACTAAGTTTAGTACTGTACATTTTTGGTATGCCAAAAAGCAATCAAGATATAAGAAGAACTAACTGCTAATAAAGTTATTTTTTAGAATTTGCGTTGGATCTTTTTTTACTATCGCATAACTGGAATCGCTCGTTTGTGCAGTTATTTTTATACACGGGAAGCGGCTCCCGTTAATACAATCAACTTTAATTATTTGAAAAATAGGCAATACAATTAATAATATTCAAAAACGTGTCCATTCAAACCCAGTCAATCTGCGTGGCTGTCTAAACTGAGATCTCTCAATCTAAAGTAATCTCGGTATCCTTTCTTTCAGGCTTCTTTGTAGTTGGCTCTCTAATCGTGGAGGGTGTTTGAGCATATCTCGGCATGAATGTTGTACTATTTGATAACGATCAGTGTATAAATAATCAATCTACATATGCACATAATCATCATAAACAAACAATCATAAAATTCATAATTTTCTATATACATACAACTGTTTCTTTTATTTTTTGTCAACAGGAATTGTAATCAGATAAAACAAGTTTTCGATATAAAAAAAAACAACAAAATAAATTCGAAAAACAAAAACAAAGCAAAAACAAAATCAAAAAAAAAAAAAACAATACCAACCTGAGACAGTTATAATATTTTGATGAAAAATAGACAGAAATATCAATAAAATGTTTTGGGTGAAAACCCCTCGTGTAATCCCATACGTATCCGTTGGTCTTATATATCATTCATGAATATGGCCATTCAATACAAATGAATATACTCCACCGCGCCACATGCGAGTACATACATAATTCATACATATTACACTGCAACGACCGAGCGAGCGACCGACCAAATGATCGCAGCGATCAAACGCCCGACCGTTCGACCTCTCGACTCTCACTTTCGTTAGGTGCGCGCGCGCACGCTCGCTCGCTCACACACAAATACAATACACACACGAAGCAAACGAGTTCCACTCGCGTTCGTTCGCTCACTCACTGTGTGATTCGGTGTGGTGTGGTGTGGTGTGGTGTGGTGTGGTGTGGTGTGGTGTGCTGTGGTGAGTTTCAGTTCGCTGTGTTGTAAAGCTGCGAATTGTTGCTTGTTGTTCCGTTAATTAGGGCCGAACTTTCAACAAGCTGCATTGTGGGTCTCAGACAAATCGAGATCTGAGCACGTATTGTATGTATACGGTTAAAAATCGGTTGTGATTTATTAAATGAAATTGAAAACAACAATAATAATAATACAAATATATTTCTTGATGCAAACAAATAATACAGTCTTAATTTTTCTGTCTCATACTCATTAAAATTTGAAATCTGAAATTTGAAATTTGAAATTGTGTGCCAATTAATTTTATATATATACATATTCAAGTGTGTAATATATTGTATTTGCCTTGGAGCTAATGTGCAGACGTGTGTGAACTTGTTTAATGATATAATGCAACTTAAGATACAAAATATCTTAAAAAAGAAAAACGAAAAAAATATTAAATATATTTTACGTTAAATACGTGTGTTAATTTCTAATCAATTTTATGAAATTAATTAATCAAAATGTTTGTGTGTGTGTGTATATATACTATAATTAAAATTGGTGGTAGTTAAATATATCTTTGAATTTTGTGTGTTTGTGTGTCTATTATAATACGAGTTGATTATAAAACAAGACTTGTTAGTTTAATGTTTATTTACTTTTCTTTCGAAAAAAAATTGAAACAACTTTGGCCATAAAATGCGCTCCTTGCTCTTCGTCTAATCGAATTGTTTAGTAAAAGGCCATACATACATACACACGCACATACATACGTACATACATACATACATACGAATGTACATAGATGCAGATGTATGTGCTTACAATCGAGATTGATCGCATGTATGTATAGCTGAGTTTCAAACCTATGCACTTACGTATGTAAGTAACGGCCAAAGTTACATCATAAATGCAAGTACATACATACATAAAACTCTGTGTATATGTGTATGTGTGTATGCGCATGTGTGTGTTTGTGTAATGTATGAAATAATTGAAAAAATTTGAAATTTCGTTGCCATTGTGTTCAATGTTTGCAGTGTGTGGGATCTAATGGAAAGAAAAGCCATCATTAGTAAATACACAAACCATAGCAGCAATAATAGTCTGACTGCAAAATTATCGATAACTTAAACTAAACCAAAACAACAACAACAACAACAAAAAGAAACAACAATAACAAGCAGAAACAACAATAACCAAGATATAACAATAAATAACAGACAACAATCAGCCAAACAGCCATAAGTAACAGCAAAGAAACAAGAAGAAACAACAACAACAACAAATAATAATAACAACAACAACAACTGCAGCTGAAGATTGTGTAGAGTGTTGAGGGTAGAGGACAGAGGGCAGAGTGTAGGGTGTAGAGTGTGTCTGTGTCTGTGTGTGGCTACGTGGTCCATCCGCAGTTATGGTAGCCTTCCAGACGCGGTCCAGTGGTCGGCTGTCTTTAACAGCCATTCTGTTGATTGCGAATATAATATATTCGTGCAGCAGCAGCAGCAGCACATTTACGGGCGTATTGGCGGCCAATACCAATGCGGCTGGCGGTCCGGCGCGTTCCATTCCATTCATTTCGGGCAATGGGAATGCAAATATACGCTTAGCATTGCCACGAACCAGCGCTAGTCAAATCAATAGCGCTGGCGGTGGTGGTGGTGGCGGCGGTGCGGGTGGTGGAAGTGGCACAGCAGCCAGCTTGAAGCTCGCATCGAAAACATTAAACTCAACGCGCAATGGAAACTTGCGCACAAGGTAAGCGTTATTTATCTCTTATTTTGTTTTTTTTTTCGTGTTAAAATATAACTATGTAAATAATAGCTCTGCAATTTACACAAACACACACACTTACATACACACACACACACTAACATACACACAGAAAAACATAGACAAACTATTCATTTTTTTTTAGTTTACTTTTATTGCTATTTCTACTCCATTTTCTAGTATTGATAGTTTGGAGCTGCATTAAGCTGCTTGCTATGCGTGTGTATTGTATGTGTGTGTATTGTATTTGTGTATTGTGTTTGTGTGTGTTTGAGTGCTTGTGTGTATTGTATGTATGTATGCTTATAGATATGTACATATGTACATTGTATATTGTGCGCTTTTGTGTGAAATCAAATGGTCAAAACAAAAGATTGCGGCAACAAAACTGGTTTTTGCACACTGGTTAACTGTAGTCTTCATACTATGAATGAAAAAAAAAAAATGAAATAAACACAAACACTATGTGCATTACACTGTACATACCAAACATACATACATACATACATACACTTTTATGTAACTGTTTGTGTGTGTGTGTGTGTGTGTGTGTGTGTGTTTGTCTGCATATTCTGGAAATCATTGAATCGCTCTAAACCAAATCGCGATAGAAACAAATCTTAGCCAAAGCGCATTTAGGTTAATTGTTCTTTAAATACAACGAAAATAATCGAAAGTTTGCATCTGTGGCAATATCTCCCTCTCATTGCATTTCAGCAATTTAGCCTTGTTTCATTTGTTATTGTTATTGTTATTTAAAGCAGCAGCAGCAGCAACAAATGCAATTAAGGTTAACAAGAGCTCACAGTTATTTATGGCAGTGAACATTTGATACCCTTGCATATTCAATTTATGGCTCGAAATTGTATTAATTAGAGCTGTAAATGCAAATTATAATTTATGCAAAACGAAGAACAAGAATCAGTTTCTTTGTTAGAACTAACTGTAAAATGCACTGCATTCATTCGTCAAACGTCAAGCAGTTCAACCACCATGATGGCAAGCAGTGTGGTGGCATTGTACTGCTTGCAGCGCACAATTTTCAAATTTCTACATACACACAGCATAATTTATAAATTTATTATCTTTGTTTATGACAATTTGGCTTAGTGCAGAAAAGCGAAATTTAATGAATTTTTAAATTTATGACATTGTAGCTAATTGAGGAAGCATACAGTTCATAAGATTTATTATTTGATTAATTTTTTTTTCAAACAAATTATGAGCACCTCTCCAAAGTATTTTATATTGTTTGCTCACTGTTCCTGCTAAAAGAAACAATTATCGTTCACACATGCTGCCGAAGAATATGCTTGTATAAATTATGTAAGCTCTGGCATACCTGATTCAAGTTGATTGCCTTTTTCAAGGGTATAAATAGCTAACATACTCAGCAGTCAATGACCTAAAACTGACTTTTGCCACTGCAACGCAACACAAAATGTTTAATGCATGAATGAATGAATGTATACTATACTATATGCATACATATACAAATTGGCGTATCTATGCAAAATTTTGATGTAATTATAACATTATTAATAAATAATTAACGCATGTGTAACTAAGTCTATATACTATTGGAAAACTATGCCAAACAGCTTGCTCTGAATAGTTCAAGTTTCTCAGGCTGAAAACCTATATCATATATATATATACCCATATAGCTGCTCCCGAACCTGTTTCATATATGGTACATATATACATATATATGAAATTGCGCCCAAAAACGGATATGCTTGATTAAAGTTTATTATTTTTATTTCACTGATTGAGTTCAATCAACGAAGAAAAGAGAAAGAAAATAAATGAAGGAAAAAAGAAATATTTGCGCTCAAATTTGTTGATTTCCTTTGCCGCGCCATTACATAGATATTAATCGAAAAATTTATAATAAGTGTAGATCCCTTATTTGGATACAGGGTATGCCCAATACAGTAAACATTGCTATGGATATTACTATGAATCTGTGTGTGTGTGTGTGTGTGTGTGTGTGTGGATTGTGGACTGTAGATGTGTATGTGTTTGTAGATGTGATTGTGGATGTGGATGTGGATGTGGATATGGATTGTGGATGCACAAACTCTATCAGTGTGGTGGTAGTTGTACTATAGTGTACTATAGTGTGCTGTGGTGCTGGCCGACTTGTTGATTGGCTAGCACACTGACTGATGGAAAACCGGTCCACTGCGGCGACTGCTGTGCCCGTGAGTGTGGGAAATGGGCAAATAAAACCAAAACCAAAGCCAAAATGTAAAAAAACAACAACAACAAAAATAAAATAATACAAAATAACCAAACTGAACTGAACTAAACGTAAAAAAAAAAATATATACGGTGCTGCTGTGTTTACGCTACTTGGAGCAAAGTGAATGTGATGCAAATTATTAAATTTTGTTGTTTTTGTTTTTTTTTTTGTTTGTGTTCGAAACGAAAAACGAGCTCAAAAAGTTTTGTAAACTTAAAAAAGAAATATACCAAACCAAAAGCAGCGTTTAAATGCGGCATTGTCTGTCCGATCTGTCCGATAGTCTGTCTAGCCGTTCATTCGTCTGTGATTATATTTCAATATCAGTTCATTGAAACAATAGACGCTATCAAATTAACCCAATTCCCAAAAAAAAAAAAAAAAACAAAACAAAAAGAAAAAAAAAATATATCAAATCAAATCGAAATAACCATTTATGACATGTGGAGCAATTTTTGGTGTATTTTGTGGGCTTAATTAATGCATTATTTCAATCTAAGCTCAGAGGCTTGAAAATATTTTGTAAAATTTTGTAAAAATTTTGTAAAAATTTTTGCAGCAATCGAGCGGCACAACTAGTATTTACTTTCACCGCACACCCACACACCAACACACACACACACACACGCACACACCAATACACACCCATAATGCATAGTAGTGATGCCTTTATGGGCAAATTCAATGCATTTGAAATGCATTGGTTTTTATGGCAAATTATTATGGCACATTACAATTACTAGTTCATAGATATAGCCATTATAAACGTATTATATATTTGCTCATGATTACACGGCACTTACATAATTTAACTTCAAGAACTCGTTACTTATTTAAATTATATATATGTCTATATATATCATTTTTTATTTCGTTTCTTTTTTTAGAGAGCAACAATTGTTGAGTATTTTTGAAATAATTATTACAACGCTTGAGGGTAAACTGAAGCGCATTGATAATCTGGGCAGATCGGTGGAGGACTTAATGAGTCACATTGAAATCTTGGAAAATCGTGTCACAAATAATGTTGAAAAAACTGAAGAGGCTTTAAATAAGTTGAACAGCTTGGATTCGAAATTATCAAATGTTGTCTATATACTGCCCGAAGTGCAGAATGAAGATGATCGTATGCATGCCACAAAAACACCAACATCATCATCATCATCCCGATCAACATCCAAATCATCAACATCATCATCATCATCATCATCAACGTCATCATCATCATCGTCTTTGCCATCAGCGACGGCTTCATCAACCATACAGATTGACAGCCGTCTTGTGCGGCTCGATCAAAAGGTTAGCGATATCGATACAAAACTCGAGGTGCTCAAGACCCAAATCGATAATAACTTCTTGCAAGTGGATGATTTTCATGCCGAAGCCAGCGAAAAGAAGCCCATTACAATGAATGTGGTGGAGATCACCAAAGCCATGACGGCCGAGGTGATGACACATGTCTCAGCCGAGGTGAATCAACTACGCGATTCGACCGATAACATCGATAAGAAACTACAATTTCACATCAATATCGAATCGGAGAACATTGGACGTATGCTGCGCATGATTAACGATATACATGATGCGGTCGTCGATCATCATGAGCAGAATAATGGCTATAATGTGACGACAACTGCTTTTCCAGCGATCAAATCGAGTAAAATAGATGTGCTGGTCAAACAGATGCGACCCATAGTCTCCGTATCGGAGAAAATGGACGAGGTCTGGGATGTGGTGGTTGGCACTAAATCATCTGTTGATCATCTGCTGCCCAAATCCGATGCATTGCTCACACAAACACAACGTCAGGAGCGCGCCATTGGTGAAATCCATCAGGATCTGAAGGCGAAAACGAATCTGATTATTAACAATTTGGATATGGTCGAAAAACGTCTAAAGAAACAGGAGGACGATGTACAAGTGCTGTCACAGCGACCAGTGCCCGCAGATCTATTGGTAGATCCTACGATTGATCGTCTAGTGGAATACGATCCAAACAGGTAGGAACAACACAAATCTTTTATATTATTATTTTACATAAATTTACATCCATAGATACTCGGTGATTGATGAGAGTCTGACCGATCTGATTGATCCACCTACCACACCTACAACGACTACAACACGCGCTTCCATGGCACCCAATTCGTCCAGCACTTCCTATCCCACATTAGGCACGCCAACCGCAGCCTCGTCCGCTTCCACCAGCAATCTCAGTAATGCGTTCGGCTTTACGCTGAACTCCACTCTAACCACATCGGCGACTACCGCTGCCTGGAATGCAACACCAACGCCCACCAAATCGGTCAACCGCAAGGGCGGCATTATCTTTCCGAGCGTAAAGAATAAGCCGGCCGTGGTGAATAACACCTTTACCAGCGACATATTCACACTTAAGGATGTTAAGGTAATTATAATTATCGATTATCCAAGATTTTACAGTATTTAACCAAAGTTTCCTATCAAATTTCTTTAATTTCTGTTTATATTTGGTACTGAGTATATTTCGGTTTACAAATTCTTACAAATAGATGTGTAGTTAAACTAGAACTAGAACTTATAACTAAAACGAATCGCTCGTTATACTTAAAAAAGTAGAATGTCTATTTAGTGCGTTGGTCAAATGTTTACAAAAACTCTACAAGGGCCCCAAAAAAACCCCATCAAAAATTACAACTTTATATGAGATCTTTGGGTTTAAATACTCAGGCATGTTGTTCCCGTTTCCACAAAACCTTGACTGGGATTCGCTATATATATATGTATATAAATACATCAAAACAGATACTGTTGTAGAGCTTAACTAATTATATTTATATGATGAGTTTACACGCTGTTTTAATGATAATTTACACAGCTTTTTATGCATATTTAGTCTAGAATGCTGGGAGTTCAAGTTCTCACTGGACACTGGCAATTAGCAGGTCTATTATTTCTATATATTCTTTTACTTAATTAAGTACGTTTTGTGGGAAATTTTCTTTTTCATTCACATGGCAACAAAAAATCAAACAAAAATCTAGCTGGATAAGCAAAAACTATACATACATGTAAAAAAAACTATACATATATACTTTTCCATTAATGGGAACATTTTTGTTTGATATTTGTACCACAATGTGCTCTATGCTGATTTATATATTAAATAGATATGATAATGCTAATGGAATGGTTAATCAGACTGCAGCATGACATCAAACAATATATATATATTTATATATATATACATATATATTGAGCTATAGAACAGATATTCCTTTCTATTCTATTCTCTATTCTATCTATATCTGTGTGTATATGATATGTTTGTGTGCATAGCTCGCATATGTGCCAAAAATTGATCTAAACTCGTTTATAGTTCGTCCCTGAGCGGCATTTCCTGGCAGGTGCAGGTATAAGTAAAATGCAGCTGTTCCATGCCAGGCAAGATCTCGATGGGTGATACCAAACGTTTGCTCCATTCCTTGAATAATTGCATGTGATAGCAGTAGATGTTTTGCGGCAATAGATGTTTTTCAGCAAATTCACGTGCTGCTTTTACAATATCTTTAACACGCGAATCATTTTCTCTGGCCCAGGCAATTTTCTCAATCAAATCGCTTAGATCACGCTTGATGGGCACATAATGTCTATATGGTTCGAGTTTGCTGTAGAAGTGCTCATAATAATGCGAATCTTGCTTGAAAACTAACGAACCGCCAGCCAATAAATAGGGCAAACGATACGCGGCCACAGCTCCATCGATGTTCAGTTGATATTTGTACTAGAAATACATATAATATCAGTATATATAGCCTTGCTACAGTATCGGAGCCTACCTTAAAGAAGTCCATGAATGATATGTGCGGCACTTTAGGTCCATATTTGTGCTCCTCATCGCGAAAGAAGAAAAAGTTCGTAATTGCGGCACTGATCATGTCCGGATGCTTTCTCGCCAAGTCAATCAATTGTAGACGTTCTCGTCGCGAATCCCTGCCCCGAAAGAATGCCTTCTCCACCTTCTCTTGCCATGTGTAGTCGCTCTTTTGCACCGATAACATGTCCAACATCACGCGACCCATATTCTCCACTGTCGACTCCGTAATATCGTATGTGGGTAGAACTATGTCGTAGGAGTCATCACTGCCGCACCATGAAAATATGGGATATGGCCCAGAGGTGCGTTGTTGGCCGCCTTTCTTTGACAGAGGCCAATCGCCGAGATTCAAATAGAACTCCATGTCCGGCAGCAGCACAACTCGCGCCAAAGCTGACAATGTGGCGTCCATGAACATTTTGAAGCCAGTGTATTTGCCATAGCATTGCCGCCAGACTTGTTGATTCAACACGACATAGTGGCACAATGAAACACTTTCTGGACTATTATACCGTTTCAATAGGTTTTCGCGAATGGCGCTAAAGTTCACACGCTTAAACGAATGCAAATCCCATTTGATTTGCTTGTCCTCAGTGTAAGCTCCGCACTCATTATTGATAAGCCAACGATTCAGCTCCTGCGGGCAATGGCATCGCTCCGAGTACACCTTGTTCTGTATCACATAGGGTGATTGGGCTACATGCGTATTATTATATTGCACAATAATCTCCATATCGTCGCACCAATCGTTGATGGTATATCGTACTATGGTAGAGCCATCGCCGCGATCTATTTGATTTATGTTGGAGCGGCATTTGCCATGCGGTGATTGTCCAATTATTTGCACGTCATATTTCACCCGTGCTGATACCTCAAATCTAAAGTAAAAATCAAAAGTTACAAATCATATTGCCATTTTAAAAAAATTTTTTTTTTATTTTTTGTTTACCTTTTTCCCTCCTCGTCAACGGCGTGTATGTAGAAATGTCGCGCTGGTAATACTATTTCAGCGGGATTAAGACCCGGGCCCCATCTTAAAGACTTTGAAACTTTTA
>JBANCZ010002047.1:0-16335 GCA_037040025.1 Sphaerogastrella javana | reverse complement strand
GTCGTGAGCCGGTCTATCAGGCAATATGGGCCGATTCCACCGATTTTGATGAAGTGCTCATATCACCTGTCATGCTGCAGGATCATATGCCCGATAAGGTGCTCGCCGCGCTCAAGAAGGTAATTGCGGAAGCTGATGATGAACGTACATCGGTGAATAGTTGTTCTACAGCCAGTTGAAAACGTTCTGCATATCATATATATGTATAACATAGGTATATATGTATATACATATATAAAAGAAATATATACATATATATTTATATATACATGCATACTATATATATATATATATCTATATGCATTTCGATTTGTTGATAACACTTGATCATAATGATAGTCCAAATGTGAATGATATCGATTATGATATCGATCGTAGTGTTCAAAATGTTATGATGCGGATGATGATCGTACACTTACTCGTATTCGTACTCGTACTCGTGCTCGTCGTATTCTAGAAGCATTCAACAACAAAAAAAAAAAAAAAGTACTACGTGTAGTTGTTAGAGCACACTCGATTGATTAATTGATTGATTGATTGATTGACTTAGTTACGATATATAAATCTAAGTGAATGTATGTGTATTACAATTAGCTTAATCTTAAAGGCATCAAGCGTTCCGTAGTGTTATCACAATTACAACAACCACAACAACAACACGAACACCAAACACCAACACCAAACACCAACACCAAACACCAACGAGAACAACAACCATAATTACACAACAATTACATCAATCATAATACACGCTGTATTCAAGAGCTGTAACACCAACAACTATCACAACAATGATAATTATTATTATATACATCTATATATATATATAGAACATTTGCCGAATCTTTGTTTTCAATGTGTTTAACCCCAAAAAATATATGCCAAGTCGAAGCCCAAGTCCAATATCTTAGCCTCACGTGACCCAGTGATTGATTTAATGATTTATCGCTTTATCTAAATTAGCGATTTAGCAATTTTGCCTCTCTATATATATTTGTTTCAAATATATACATCTATCTCACACGGAATTTGTTTTTAAATTATATTTATTTGATTTATTGCTTAAGTAATTGTATGTGCTTTTTATTTACCATTTACCATATCTATTATATCGTAAGTTCTAATTGTATTTGCATTTCTTTTCGATTGTCTTTATTATTACAATTATTATTATTATTATTATTATTATTAAATGTACATCATAAACTATATAATTTTATACCAACCTGCGCTTGTTTTTTTTATTCATTTGGAGACATTGGTGTTCGAGTAATCAACATTAACGAGTAGAAACAGCGAGTGGCGAGTAATTTTACTCGCTGTATCACACACGAAATATTTGGTAAGATCTATAAGGGAGTAAGGCTCTTGTTGAGCTCTTAATATTGTTCAGTGATAGAGAAAGCTCTAGTTGAAAGCTAAGTTTTAAATACTTAAATCAATTATAAAATATAAGAATTTTTAGTTAAACTATTTATAATAGCTTCATTGAAAGTTCTAGTTGAATTTGATGATCTTTTAGATAGTAATAATTATACCCTTCTGTTTGAAAAACATGAAAGATTTACACATTTCATATGGATTGGAAACAAAAGAGAAAGCTCAAGCCTTTAAAAGAAATAAAAATTTAAATACGATTTGGAGATGTGTCTAAAAAACACTATACTTTCTTTTTGATTATAGACAATAGCAAGAGAATTAGTCAATAAAATTCATATGTTAATTTTAGCACAGCCTTTACAATAATAATAAAAAAATCTTGTATTTAATTTATAATTTGGTAAGTTCTAATTTTTTATTAATTAATTTTAGTTTTAAGCTTAAATCGTTTTTGTTTAAATATCCTAATAATTTATATATAATTTCTGTTTCTTTTTGTTGAACCAATAACACTGCCAATGCGAATGCCTACACCCCAAGTATTATTATATCATTGAGCTGCTATACATTTGTACAGTATCTAAAAGAAGTACGCTTACACACACACAGACACACACACAGATATACACGCACACATTGCATGGGAATGTTGGTTAATTTGTTAAATTTGATTTGAAATAAATTTAATTTTATTTGAACTACGTAATGCTTCTGTAACGCTATTATGCCCATACAAAAACTGCCAAAAAAAATGCGATATTGAATGGAGTGGTACCAAATGTCAGACCCCCCTTATATGTATAATTGTATACCTTAGTCCCAAGGCACAGAGACAATTAATAGGCCAGATCTTTTGGCTATACGTACATTTTTTTTTCTATTGAAATATAGAGCAAATTCTTGTAGATGGAAAATTTTTGCAGAGATTTATATTTAACAACAATGTGTTTTTGTGTTTATTTATTTGTTTTTGGATTCGTATGTTGTGATATTTATCAATGATGATCGATAAACGATAACGATAACCGAGCATCTATTCTATTTCAAATAAAACAAATATCAAAAATGACAAAAAAAAAAAAAAAAATGAAAAAAAAAAATGATGATCGAGTGCAGGTCGTGTCATGTAGAGATCGCACCGTAAAGGCATGCACTACCCGTAAACGTAAAGATAACACGACAATAACTACAACTACAACAATAATAACAAGCAACAGTACAGCAAGTTCGACAACACGAAATACCGATACCAGGTACAGCTGCCTAATATTTAAACCAAACAAAATTAAAGCCATTATAATATATAAATATATATATATTTTTTAAAAACAAATAAAATTTCCATTTTGCTCTCTCTCTCTCTCTCTCTCTCTCAATCTCGTTAACAAACAAAATTTAAGAAGAAAATTTAAGTCTCTGTAAATCTTACTCTTCTCTCTTTCTCTATGTCTCTCTCTCTCTTTCGCTCTCTCTCTGTCTCTCTGTTTATCTCTCACTCGCTCGCTCTGTATTTAATTGTCTGTATTTCAATCAATTTACCTAACAAATTTTATTTCATTGTCTCCTCGTAGATGCGCTCTAAATGTTCAAATTCCATTCAAGTGTAATATGTGTCTCCATCAGTGTGACCCTAATACACACATAAACACACCCCCCACACACCCAACCCAAGCCCCAAATTCACAATAATAACAATAACGATATAGTATTCGTTCATATGAATTCGTTCTGTACTTTTCTCGTATATGCACCGAGAGACATGTCTATGTGTACATAGTGTCTAAATCCTATCAAATGGCACCCCTACGAATCTTCTCTATACGAAATGGTCTCTCTCAATCTCTATAACTCACTTTCACTTATCACTACGTATACCCTATAAACTGTACCACGCTTATGCTATGTCCTTCCACTCACTCGCTCGCTTAATCACTCGCTCGTTTAATCATTCGATCGCTCACTCGCTCATGCATTTGATATTTTACGTTCCATATGTCCACCAAATATATATGTACACATGTTTGTCGTCTATATACATAGATCTGTACATATATATATATATATACATATCGAAATATATATAATTAATAAATGTATATATATATATATGTGTGTGTGTGTGTATGTGCTTGAATTATTGTGAGTTTGCCTGTGAATATGTAAAGATCTTATATATACAGAACATATGTAAACACATATGTACATATTTATTTCACAATATATCTATATGTATATAATATATATATATATTCATAATTTTGATTTGAACCCTATAAAAATATTTTTAACATTCGCTTTTCTTTACAAATATTTTTCTCTGCTTTTTTGTCTTGTCTTTTGCTCTAAAAATGTTGCGGCCGCTCGTTTTATTCGATGCTCGTCGCTCGTTACTCGCCGCTCGTTGCGTATCATTCGCCGCTCGTCACTCGCCGCCCACTGTTGAAACCAGGTTGTAACAACGAGTGGTCCACGGAAGCCCCAACGTCAAACCTCAAACGCATTTTCAACAACATCGGCGGATCAACAGGATGCGGCACCGGAGCTGGCATCAGCGAGTAATATTGAGGGGCAATTTATGCGCCCCGCGGACAGTTCCTATTCGAATTTGAGCAATTGCATCATGTTGACACCAACGGCACAACATAAACTTTGCCTGGAGACGTCGTTCACCAATCTGCAGCATCAATTGGAGCAGCGACCCATGCAAACAAATGCAGTTGGTGGCATCAATGGTGTTGGTCTTGGTGGTGCTGGTGCTGGTGGTGGTGGCAGTGGTAGCAAGGCATCATCAATAGCGGGCAGCATATTTGGGCGGAGTCAATTGAGCTCGACAACAACGCCATACGACATATCAAGCGCTTTGGATGACAGCATTACCACGATGACCACCATGCGCAAGAGTCCCTGCTCGATGTTGAGCGAGACGACAACGGTGGTGCTCAATGCGGCCAACAACATGAATGATACATCGGATAGCATTGATACGCCGCGACATCGTGTGGTTGGCTTCAACGTGCCATCCACAATTGGGATGACGACAGCAACCACGACGACCACGACCACGACCACGATGACGATGACGACGACACCGCCACCAGTATCAACATCATCAGCTGCATCACAACATGTTCCTATGGCAATGCCTGCAGCATTGGCACGCCAACACTCGGAGAAGAAGCCACGCACGCTGCCATTGACACAGGCGCTGCGTCGCGCCTCAATTGCTGTCGGTCAGGGTGTGGACCTGCTGCACGATGATTGGTATGGCCTGGCGCCATTGGCCAGTCCGGAAACCCTGTCAGAGATCTCAAGCGTGTCATCGCGCAGCAGTGTGCCAATCAGTCTGGCCAACAGCATCGAACGCTATCTGCAGCACATGGGTGTGGCGGCAGCGGGATGCACTAGTGGCATTGCTGCAGGTGGTGCTGCTTCTGCAACTGGTGGAGGTGGCGCCAAGGTACCGCTGGAGGATATATTCGAGTCGCAGATGCACACGCCCAAGGTGATGCGACGTGCGCCAAAGTTCACAGAGAATTTATCGGTCTGTGCCGACGATAGTCGTAATTTGGATCAATACAAGCGTCTAGGTCGCGTCTTTGTTACATTTCCGCGCATTTATCCAAATGATCAGCAGCCGCATCATCATCGTCATCATCAGCAATCGCAGAACAAATGCAGCCTCGACTCGAATTCCAGTGATGATAGTTTCGAGTCCGCCCAGAGCCTGCAGCGTCTACAATTGCCAACGAGCGTGCAACAGTGCACCGCCAGCTCAAAGTCAGCGGATCAATTGGATGATAGGCACAACTCGCCAAATCAGTCAGTCAAGAAGTTAACGTTCAGCGACAGCAATATTCTAGCCGAAGACCATTGTCTGCGTCTGTGTCCACACTGTCCATGCCATCGCGATGGACGCGACTGTTGCACACGACCGCCGCAGGATCATCAGCAATGCGGCGCGGCCATCGCTGCTGATAATCAATCATCAATGGCCAATGCTGGCAATTCGACCGTTGGCTCCACGGATACCAATAGTAGTTTCTATAGCGCCAATTCGAGCATATCATTGGATCACTGCAATCCAATGGCTGTACGTCCGGGGGCAGCATCGATAAAACAGAACGGTGGCCATGTCCTCGATGAAATACTAATACGTCCCGGCGTTCTCGAATCGCATTTTCCGGTGTATAGTGGTGGAGCCAATAGCAATGGCGACAATGGTTATACGGCGGAAACACCGGCAATTGTGGCACCCGCCTCACCATCGCCGCTCAGCAATGGTCGCAATGGTGGCAATGGTGGGAATGGTGGCCATGGTGGTAGTGGTGGTGGTGGTGGGAAAAGGCCAGATGTTGTCGGTGGACGAGTGCGCAAGCGTCTATCCTCTGAAGAGTTTGTGTTCACGCGCAGCGATGATCTTCCGGTCATAGTACAAATCGGTGATAGAAGCAGCCATGGTTCACCCACAATACGGAAACAGCGACGCGGCTATTGTGTATATCCCGTTGGCAACAATGTCCGTATTCCCGGCACAGACATTGGCATCGATATGGTCAACACGAATACAAACACAAATGCAAACAACACAAGCTCTGCAACGCTGTCAACCGGAATGTCCATGGGCATGGCTTCAAGTACAGTCATGGGTATGGGTATAGGCATGGGAATGGGAATGGGAATGGGAACGGGTGTCACATCATCCGGTTCCAGTTCCACTTCGTCGTCCATTAGTAAATTCTCGCGAACGCGTGTGGCTGCTGCTGCCACAGCCAAGGCAGCAGCTGCGGCAGCAGCAGCAGCAGCTGGAATGAATAACGAAAGTAATGTTTAGTCACACATGCGTAAATACATATATAATAAGAATAACTAAAGAAAAGAAAAAAAAACAAAAAAAAAAAAAAAAAAAAAAAAACTCAAACAAAATAAATAATTCATAATAATTCTAATAATAGTAACAACAATTTGCCATAATAAGTATATTGAATGAATTAACATTTAGTACATACTAAATAGGTTTAGTAAGTGTAGTTGAATGCAGTACCTAAACAAATCGCAAACCAAAAACAAAAGCTAAAAACTAAAAAATTAATTGTACTTGCGTTAAAAAATAACATTTTAACATTAACAATAATAACAACAAAAATCAATGCAATATATACATAAATACATAAATACATACATACATACATACACACGTACATACATACATACATACACACGTACATACATAAATAAATACATGAATATATATATACATATATATATAAATAAATATATATATATATATTTTTTGTGCAGCCAGCTGAACAGTTGAATATCAGCCCTTATGCAGCAAAAGTTTTAATAAAATGTTTTAAATAAAAAAGAAATTGAAAAACCAAAAACGTTACAAAATCCCCAATAATCTTTTTTTTTTTTTAATTTACTTTAAACTTTGGCGCGCTCCATTGCCGCATTTCTGTGTTCCGCTAATCGATAAATTTTTGCAAATGCAAATCGATAGTACAATTGCGGCATAGAGTTGCCATAAACTTGTGCAATTTTCCATGCAATCTGGCAATATTGTGCTTTTTTTTTTCAAACGAAAAAATTGCACTTGTTCATCATAACCTTAAATTTCGTTTGTTTACAATTGTCTAGGTGCAAAATTTAGAATAGTAAATTGACCATTGTTGAAAGTTGAAAAAAAAAAAAAAAAAAAACAAATGCGAGATCATATCACACAAGCTACATAGTATATCAGGTGCTCTAGGTTGATCGACATAGAATATGATACAATATGCATAGAGTTTTTTCTTTTGTTTTGTTTTTTGTTTGTTTGTGTTCTTTATAAAGTGGCATTGTTGGTGGTTCGTGTTGCATTTTGATAAAATCAACTTACCAGATATTATAGTCTAATCTTTGTGATATTGGCCGGTACGTTTCACGTTCGGCGTCGGCAATGGTGGAAAATGAGCTGAATATAGATTTATTTCGGGACGTATTGACGTCGATGATATACGATTAGACAAACCATCACGTAGTCCAGTTGTCGATGTTGATGCTGTTACTGATGTTGTTGTTGGTGTTGCTGTTGCCACATCTCGTGTTGCAGGTCGGCTAGAATGCATTGACGGGCCACTCGACTATTTAAATGAATTATATATTAATCATATGCTAATCGAATGATCGAAATACTATAATAATTGAGTAAAACCTACCATTGGTGTTGCTGTGGTCGACCAATCTCCAATATAGTCGTTGCCAAAGTATGTGTTGCCGATGGATGATGCAAGTCCTGATGCTGTTGCTGCTACTGGAGGTGTAGCATCCATTGCCGTTGCTGTTGATGTAGATGTTGATGTGGATGTTGCTGCTGGTGGACATGTTGATGTTGATGTTGCTGCTGGTGGACATGTTGATGGTTGGAAGCCAACGGGCGGTGCTACTGAGGCTAGCATATCGTTAAATGGTGGATAGAGACTACGCTGATAGCGTCTACCCATTGGCATCTCAAAGAAACGTTCACCGTGTATAGCATACATTTGAGCCGCATTGAGATCTTCCTGTGTCATATTCATCATGAACAGATCTCCATTTACAGTGGACCCGCTGTTGCTGTTGCTGTTGCTGTTGGTGGTGTCGTTCCTGGTCGATGCATAATTGTAGCTCATATTGTTAGCCGGAGTGTTGTTGGTTGGCATGTTGTTGGTTGGCATGTTGTTGGTTGGCATGTTGTTGGTTGGCATGTTGTTGGTTGGCATGCTGTTGGTTGGCATGTTGTTGGCAGGTATGTTGTTGGTATGCATATGCAAACTGCTGCCGCTACCATATTGACGGGCGTTGCAACAGGGGCAATGTTTGCACTGTTTACGCGGCAAGTTGTTGTTGTTGCCATTGTTGCTGTTGTTGCAATTGTTGCCATTGTTGCAATTGTTGCCATTGTTGCCACTGTTGCCATTGTTGTTATGATTGTTGTTGCTGTTGTTGATGTTGTTGTAGTTGTTGCTCTTTGGATAACGTCCTGTATATGAATGTGAACGTTGCTTTGGCTGCCTATGCTGTTGCATCTGCGGTTGATTTCCACCTTGCCAGTGAGGATTCCAGTGTTGTTGCTGGTGTTGTTGATGGTGTTGTTGATGTTGATGATGTTGATATTGGTGGTGATGTTGTTGGTGATGGTGGTGATGCTGCTGATGTGGCATTTGATAATTATAACGCATATACGACGGGTGATGTTGCTGTTGCTGTGAATGATGTTGGTGATGATGCTGATGCTGATGTTGATGTTGATGTTGATAATTTTGCTGAGTGTACATCGAACGATTGTTGCCGTACCGGGTATTGCTGCGATTCATATGACGATTAGAGCCATTGCTGCTGTTGTTGTTGCCATTGTGTCTCGACGAATGATTGCTGTAAGCGTGCCTTGGATTAGTTCTTGTTGGAAATTCATAACGAGGCTCTGAATAGTTTTCATTATACCTGACAGCGGCGATAATGGCATGACTACGGCGATCCCAACTCGATACAGTGGATGGCAAGTGATGCTGCTCTGGGTCTATAAAGCTCCAAATGCTTCCGCCACGATGGTGATTCCAGTTCATCCAATTTTCACGATCGTCATCACACTGCGTGTTGAGCTTCCAAATGCATTTGATGCCCTCCACAATGCTGTTGGGGTTACTATCGCCCATGTCCAAGTTGTCGTTTGGCATATGCACCCAATTTCTTTGCAAATAGGGTAGGTCAATTTCGAAACTATTCATATGCACGCCATCTCCACTGCCAATTTGATGAGGGCCCTGCTGCTGTTGTTGCTCTGGCTGCTGTTGCTCTGGCTGCTGTTGCGGCTGTTGTTGCTGTAGCGGCTCTTGTTGCTGCTGTTGCTGCTGTGGCTGCTGTTGCTGCTGTTGCGGCTGTTGTTGCTGTTGTTGCTGCTGTGGCTGCTGTTGCTGCTGTGGCTGCTGTTGCTGCTGTTGCTGCTGTGGCTGCTGTGGCTGCTGTGGCTGCTGTTGCTGCTGCGGCTGCTGCTGTTGCTGTTGTTGCTGCTGTTGCTGCTGTTGCTGCTGTGGCTGATGTTGCTGCTGTGGCTGCTGTGGCTGCTGTGGTTGCTGTGGTTGCTGTGGCTGCTGTGGCTGCTGCTGTTCTTGCTGTAGCTGCTGTTGCGGCTGCTGTTGCTGTTGCAACGGTTGTTGCTGTTGCGGCTGTTGTTGCTGTGCCTGTTGCTCGAGCAGCAGCTGCTGCTGTTGTTGTTCATGCGGTTGCTGTTGTTGCTGGGGCAGTTGCTGTTGTATATGTTGCTGATCGAGTACATGCTGCTCCTGCTGTTGTTGCTGCTCCTGCTGTTGTTGCTGCTGCTGCTGTTGGGGCTGCTGCGAGTGTCGAGATCTCGCTTCATGGCCAATGGGTTTGAGGCTGCCCTCAACTAGCGGCTCCGCATTTGCATTGGGCTTAACCAGGGACTCGTCTTTGTGATCTGTACCCCAGTTAAGCTGATAGGGAAGTGGCCAATATCTTACCGTTGGTGTATTGCTCGCTGTGCTCGGAGTACCCGTTGCCAAGCCACCGAACGCTGTATTCTGTAACATGGTCAGAGTGAGATGGGCCAATTCTTCATAGGGTGTAGTCAATGCCAATTGTGTAAGGAGCTCGTGCACACTGAGATTGGAGCTGATAATGCCATGCTCGGTACTCATTGTCATTGTGGCAGCATCAACAGATTGATCTCCAGCTGCAGGCGTTGCGGACTCGTTTGGCATATCATTGATGGGTTTATTGGCCATGACAGGCTCAGACGGTGGCAGCGTTTCGTTGGCCAACATATCATCAGTTGGCAAGAGCGATGATGCCTCTGCGGGCGGCTGATCATGCTGTTCTTCCTCCAGTTGCTCCAGTTCCTGCTCCAGATGCGATTCCGGTTGCTCCTGTTGCTCCTGTGGGTCTAGCTGCTGTTGCTCTTGCTGCTGCTCCTCCAGCTCTTCCAGTGACTGTTGCTGTTGCTGTTGCTCTTCCAGCGACTGTTGCCCCTGTTGCTGCTGTTGCTGCTGTTGCTGCTGCTGATCCTGTTGCTGCTGCTGCTGATCCTGTTGCTGCTGCTGCTGATCCTGTTGCTGCTGCTGCTGCTCCTGTTGCTGCTGCTGCTGCTCCTGTTGTTGCTGCTGCTGCTGCTGCTCCTGTTGTTGCTGCTGCTGCTGTTGTTGCTGCTGCTTCTGTTGTTGCTGCTGCTGCTGCTGCTGTTGTTGCTGTTGTTGCTTTTGTTGCTGCTGCTGATGCTGTTGAGCCTTCTGCTGCTGCTGATGATGTTGGTCCTGCCGCTGTTGCTGATGCTGACCACGTAGCTGCTCCAGATTTATGAAATTACCCAGCGTCAGTGGAGTGTGCTGATGATAGTAACGCTGTAGGTTGTAGTCAATGGGTGGCAAATTGCTGCGACGATTATCTAAAATAAACAAAACAAAACTTCAATTACCATAAACCATAACACATATACACATATACATATATATATATATGAGTAGAAAAATAAAGTGGAAATTATAAAAAAAAAGAAATCTATATATATCTAAAAAAAATAAACAAGAATTAAAACGGAAAACGATCTATTGAAACACACAAGTTTTCAATGGAAAAATTACGTATGTCTTTCATCAGGATGTAATTTGATTCGTTTTACGAATTGAACCTATTGATATGTTTGTTTGACTTGGCTGCAATTGCACTACCGTTTGTGGCGCCAAAGATGGAACCTTTTAACCATATAATACCTATACCCAGTTGTCCCAAATGCTAAACGATCCAACAATGGCAATGCAGACCCATTTCCACGATCAGTGTTTCTGGCTATCAACGTTTCTGGCCAACAGCTGCAACTTGTCGCTTCTGTTTTGTCATCGTCCCATATTTTTTTTATTTTTTTTTTTATTTTTTTCCAATGCACACGTTAAAACAGATCCAGAAAAAGAAAGAATATAACAAATGCGATGGACAGAAAGAGAGCGAGAAAGTAGTAAGAAAAAAAAACAAAGAGAAAAGAAAGAGAGAGAGAGAGAGAGGGAGCTTCGATTATACAATGATCTTGTGATCCTAAGCTGCTTTCAAACCTTTAGACTTTGACCGTAATAGATCATAGCACAGACAGACATACACTTAATTACATACCCATGGATATATATATATGTATATTTATGATCCGGGTGCACTTGTATCGTATGCAAAGAGCTCGGCTTTGGTTTGAGCTTGGACAAAGCCAAGTGTAGATTTGTTTATAAATTGTGGCGCTGCCGCACATATGTTTAAAAACTGCTGGTATTCGTATTTGTTTATGTGGCGGCATATGACGCCGATTGACGCCACCCCCGACGTCGACGTCGATGCCAACGCCAACACCAACACCAACGACGACGACGACGACGACAACGACGACAAAGACAACGATGCCACATCCACCGTCAATGACAGAGGTTACCCAATCACCCGATGTTGTTTTACATTACCTGAGTAGTGATGGTGCTGATGTTGATTGTGGCCATGATTATGATTTGAATGATGATGATGGTGTGGAGCCTGCTGCTGTTGCTGCTGCTGCTGAGCCTGAGACAGAGGCTGCTGTTGCTGTTGCTGTTCCTGCTCCTGTTGTTGTTGGGACTGCATCTTGGTTTTAAATTTACCTTTGGCAAAGGCTTTTGGTGAGGCAAAAGGCAGCTGCATGTAAATGTGAATATATATATATATACATATTATAAATAAATATTCAATAATTAGTATAAAAGAATTATGTTCTAGCCATATAATAAAAGAATTATGTTCTAGATTGTGCATAAAAATAAAAAACGCCAATAAAAAACATATGTTTTTCTCAAAATTATATAATTTAAATGGACTTACTTTATTGTTGACCGGTGGTGTCAGTCTGTGATTATCGCATACGTAGTCGTAGTCCTCACCTAGGCCAGAATAGGCCTCTTTACCCGTTTCGGTCTGATAATAACACTGTTCAATTCTGTTAAAGACCACGTTCTTCCGCTTTCGCTGTCGTTTTGTCATATATTTCATCTTCTTATCAATGCGATTGTTATAACTGTGATTAAATTGTGCAATTTTGAATAATAATATACCTGACCGCTCGCCAGTTTGAATGTTCAGTTATAGTGCGATTAAATGCAATGAAATTGTATGATGGTAATGTTATTGAATTCACTTACCGAAATCCTGGCCGTAAATAAGTAGTATATAGTCGACAATAATCCACAGCGCGAAAGTTTCAAGTTTCATGAATATGATGTTGCCAGATATGGGAAATAAAAACGGTTTGGTTTTATTCGCGATGTCAATACATAAAAACAATTATTAGCAATGTTAAAAATAAATTGTATGTGTTCTTAAGATCGAAACATTTTTGTGTAAAAAAAAAAAAAGAAGAAATTTTCTTTTTTTTTCTGTATTGTTTAGTGTTTGAATGATTTTGTGTTAATGTTGAATGCCAACATGTTTCAGTTATGTGGTTAAAATGACATGAATGTCATATCTAACGTATACCACTTGATCTCATCGATATATAACTTGGCCAGAGTTGCCATTGAATATACAATTCGGATTCATCGAATCAATCTAATCGTTGACGTTTTGTGAAACAGTGTTGCCATATCGCAACAATTGAAACAGCTGTGCCCAAGCCAATTTATCGGAAAGCGCGAATTTCTCAACTATTTTAAAGAATCGTCACATTTTGCTGTGCGCCACGCTCCCAGCAATTCTCTTTGATAGCAACAATGTCCGATAATTCAGATTATTTATTTGCAGTTCGCTTGCATCAGGAAATCAACGCCGATGCTGGCGGCTCTTCGGATGCAACCAATGTAAGTTAAACCAAACATATTACAATCATTTACAATTATTTACAATCATTTTTAATGAATGCATTCAAATGCCAAATGCATCCCCATAGTCCAAGAAGACAACGGCACAGGCAACAGTTGACAATGACCACCAGTTGGCAATTCGTCTGCAGGCCGAACTTAATGCTGGCGACTTAAGCGGAAGCGATGATGTCTCCGCTTTGGATATGACAAAGAAGCCAATAAAGAAGATCACTGTATGTATGCTGATTGATGGTAGTTATATTTGAATGCTTACTATGCTTACCATCAACATTTCTCGTGCAGGGCAAGGCCCAGGACGTGGTGCCATCTAATGGGCCGCCAATTAATTATGATAGCTACTTGGATCAGACGCAAAATCTGGTGCATCCAGAGTGGGAGATTATTGATCCCACACCAGATGTTCATGGCATGTTTGTGCGCTTCGATAGCAAGTTCTTTCAGCGTCGCCTGGGCGCCGTTTCTGTAGAGTGGAGCAAGCGTATGTACTCGTGCGCTGGCATTTGCTATCAACGCGGCAATCGATACGTCAAGGAGATTATAATTCGACTAAGTGAGCCGCTATTGAAGCTGCGGCCACGCAAGGACTTGGTCGAAACACTCCTGGTAAGCAGAGAGCATAATGCCATCATGCATGCTAATCCATTAATCAATCATATCAATTCATCTTCATTCTACAGCACGAGATGATACATGCGTATTGCTTTGTCCTTAACATACGCGAAGGCAATGGTGGTCATGGTCCGAATTTTAAGCGCATTATGAACACCATTAACAAAGTGGCCGGCACCAATATAAGCGTTTATCATTCCTTTCACGATGAGGTCGACGTGTACAAGACGCACGTTTGGCGCTGCAATGGCATTTGCCAGAATCGTCATCCGTTTCTGGGCTGGGTAAGGCGTTCAAACAACCGTGCACCCGGCCCCAGTGATCAATGGTGGGCTAAACATCAGCGTGAATGCAGTGGCACCTTTGAAAAGATCAGTGGACCGCCATCAGCCAAATCAACGGCAACGAAATCAAAGCCAAATGCCAAAAAGGAATCTGTGCCAGTCAATAATATACGCAACTATTTCGATAAGCCAGTGCCAATGGAATCAAAGAAACCAAAGACATCAGCTACCATTCCTACTGCTGCTGTTGCTGCGGTTGCTGGTATGGCAAGCGCCTTTCCGCCCACCTCCTATCCGGGCCTATCCAGCAAGCCTTTCGAAGGACTCCAAGCAAACACAGCCAACAGAAAGACGACCAATATTGTCGGATTCAAGGATATAGCCGATAAGGATGACAGTGACCATGACGGCGGACCTTCTACAAAAGATGTTCGTTCGACCAAGGAGATAACGGGTAAAGGATACAGCCTTACAAATAGCTCTGTCAATGGTGCTGGTGACTCGAACAATAGAGTTAACCCGTCCCATCTACGTGATATGCGACTGAAACATTTCGTCAAGGACACTCCGAAAAGTGACATAGTATCGTGGGAGTCCTATGACGAGGATGTAATGATAGCCGATCCGAAACCCGATCTTGTGATCATCTCGGACAGTGATGATGACGACAAGAACGACAGCGACAACGACAACAACAAGAACAAGGACATGGATAAGGAAAAAACGACAGGCGTAAAACAAGAAACTGGACGTGATGTTTTGAGCAGCCATGAGCTCACACTGAAAATTAAAAGTGAAGTCTTGGAGGATGAATTCCAGTTTAGCGATGATGATATTATTATGATCGACGATGAATACAATGATTCAATTGATGGTAATAATGAATTGTCAGTGGCATCGGAGCTGGCCGATCAGTCAATCATCAATGATCTGTTTGGAGAGGATACACTACTGCTGGAATTCCAACGCGAAAACGATGTGGTGCCATGCAGTTCGCGCTATAAACACAATGCGAACGATGATATTACCACTTGTCCCATTTGCTGTGAGAAAATGAAACGTTCCGATTTCGGTAATCATTTGGATGGCTGCACCATCACCATCAAAGTGCAGCCGAAATTGACGAAGGGCATTAAACTGCCATCCGTCAATCGCATTAACAACAAACGTAAAACTAGATCAACAAATCGTCCAACTGAACGCCAAAGCACCAGCAATCGGCGTACTATACTTAAAGATTGTGGCTATACAAATGCTGAAATTGATGCATTGAATCTCACACCATCCGGTGAATCGTCCGTTTCCAGCGGCGATGATTTAACTCCACGTCAAAAGCGTATGCGAGGCCTATACAAGAAAACCACACAGTGCCCAAAGTGCGGCCAGGAGCTGCTCGGCCATCAGATAGAGGCGCATCGTGACATTTGCAAGCAGATTCATCATAAGAAAACCTAAATCCCAAGTACGCACACTAGTTATGCAGCATTTTTGTATTAGTTATTATAATTACTTATATTTTCTTTCCGGCTTCATGTTATGAGCATGAACAGTAAGCTCTAAATATATAGTTTGGCCTTTGTGCCAAAAGTTCACAAATTTGGCATGTTGTTTATAGTATTCGGCCGAAATAATGTAGGTTATGTTTGTGCCCATACCGCTCCGCCAGTTGCGGCCAATGGACAACAAACATATCCGCCAGCGGCAACAGCAGGCGTCCACTCAGCGATAGCGTCTCCACGCGGCAATAGCTCTCGATGAACACGATCTTGGTGTGGGCGGGCAAGCGACCCAATAGACGCCACATATAGGCCGCATAGCAGTAGGGTACACAAGTGCCGGGTCCATTGCATAGCACCAACTGTGGCCTGTCGCGCCATATGAGCCAGCAGCTCCAGAGCAGTGCCCACAATGTGCTGAATACAGTGGTGAACCAGCTTTGGCCCACACTGCGACTGCGTGGCACATGTACGAAATCCGTGTCCTGTACGCTGGACACTGCAGTGCGGATCTTTTGCTGCGAGGTGGCATCCGTGTTGGCTATAATATAACGCACCGGTCCATATTTATCCGGATCATTGTGCTTTAGCATTGCCTCATTAATTTTGCACATTTCGGCTGTATGGCCGCCAGAGCCGAGTATCACATAGGTTGGGTATTTGCTTATCATTGTCTGTGTCCTGGTCATGTTTGAAATAAATACG
>JBANCZ010002046.1:0-17611 GCA_037040025.1 Sphaerogastrella javana | reverse complement strand
CCGCTGCTGCCGACTCCACTTTGGCAGTTTGTGTTGCCTTTGACACTGAACCACTGCTATCGGTAGTTGCTGCTGCTGCTGTTGCTGCTGTTGTTGTTGTTGTTGTTGGCATTGCAGTATCTGCTGTTGCTGTTGGCGTTGGTGTTGTTGCTGTTGCTGTGACTGTTGCTGTTGGCGTTGGTGTCTTGGATGCGCTGCTCATGGCCAGCGCATTGGTTGCTTGGGTGCTGCTTGGTGTTTTGTCCGCTTCGGAGTTCATTGTTACCATTGTACGCCCGCCGCGCGGTACTTGCGCTGCTTTGAGCTATTTATAAACAAAAGCAGCGGCGCGACGCAGCGCAGCGCAACGCAACGCAACGGCAGAGCGTGGCGTGGCAGCGCAGTCCCGGCGCACTTTATTTGCTATTTTGGCTTAACTTTATCCTTTATCCTCAATACGTGTATATACGTATATGTATATTTATATATGTATGTGTGTATATAATTGTATATATGTATTAGATGCCTTTGCGACGCTGCCGATCAATGTACGTGCATGTGTGTGTGTGTGTAAGCGCGTGTGTGTGTGAATGTCTGTTTGTGTGCCTGTGTTCGTGTATGTGTGTGTGTGTGTGTGTATGTGCTGTATAACAGCAGTAGGCAATGGCTGCAGCCCAGTTGGCCCTCTCGCTTTCGCTTTTTGGCTTTTGTGCGTTTCGTACGTGTCTCTCTTTCTCTCTCTCTCGTTTGCTCGCTCTTTTGCTGTGTCGCTCTCTCTCTCTGTCTCTGTCTCTCTCTTGCTAGGGGCAGCGCACTGTCTCGCTCACACTACCAGTTGACGGTTATTTCAATTGCGTTGTGTCATTTATCCAGCTCCATTTTGCATTGCTCTTTGCCGCTTTTGCTGGCAATTGTCTGTTGCCTCTGGCAGCCAGCTTCAGCCTTATTGTTTCTTCTTCTTCTTCTCTCTCTCGTTCTCTTCCTTTCTTTCACTTTGCGTTATTTTAGCTGCTGTTGTTGTTCTGCTTCTCCTTCTCCTTCTTGCTTTTGTTGTTATTATATTTGTTTTGTTGTTGTTGTTTCTTCGCCTTTGATTTGTTCTACGTTTTTTATGTTTATTGTCGCCTCAGTTTTGCGCTTTACACGTATTTTCGCCTGCAGTAGTGTGTGCCAGAAGTCGCAGGAATGAAACACAAAAAAAAAATACGACAAAAAAAGCGCAGCAACAACAGCGCTCAATACACTGGCAACGCTCTCTGCTGCTGCTGCTCGTCGCATAGGCAATGGGCACCCACACACGCACACATACACACACACACGCGCCCTCACTCACCAACACACACACACACACGCGCTCGCACACACACACACACACACACGGACGCACAGTTCTCGTTTTCTTCTTCTTTGCTTTCTTTTTTTTTCACGTTCCGTTTCGTTTCGTTTCGTTTTTTTTTCGTGCTGTTTTAGGGGCCAAGGCAAGTGCACAATTTTCCTTTCGATTTGGCAATCCAATTTACAGTTATTTACAGTTAGCCCAGCCTTAATTCGTTTAATTTCTATTTATTTATTTCGTTTCGTTCTTTTTTATTGGAATATTTGTCTTCCTATGTATTTTGCGTTTTTTTTTATTGTAATTTTTGTTATTTTATTTTTCTGCTTTATATATATTTAATTTTCCTTTTTTTTTTTGCTTAGCTGTTTTGTTGCTGCTGCTGCTGCTAGTTCGACTGCTGCTGCTGCTGCTACTGGCACTGAATCCGTTGCTGCCTCTGCTGCTGCCTTAACTGCTGCTGCTGCTGCCGCTGCTGCTGCTGTTGGCGCTGCTGCTGCTGTATGTGTGTGTGTGTTTTTTTTTCTCTTGTTCTGCTTCTTATGCTGCTCGTACTTTCGCCTTTAGCTGCTTCCTCTTTTTGGCTTTAGCCTGTAATCATTTTACGGCTACGCTGCGCCTACGCTGCTTGGCTTCTGGAGGGATAACGGGGCGATATAAGGCCAAAGTCAATTCAAGTACCTCTGCTGCTGCTGCTGCTCTCACTGCCGCTGCTTATGTCTCTGCCGAGAGCGCGTCGTTCTCGTCGCGGCTTCGTGCCATATTATAAGGCGCTTCCTGTAGTCGATTTACTGTTGCAATCGATTTTTGTTTGCCCACTGCTCTCCCACCACCTAACATTCCATGCACACACACACACACTCACACACACACACATACACATACACACAAGCACGCATGCGAACATGCATAGACACACACACACACAAACTTACACTCACTCACACACACACACACACAGCCATAGTCGCGCACCCACACACTCTGACGCTAGAGCTCTCTTGCTTATTCGCTAATTCGCTCATTCGTTTCGTTTCGTTTTGTACGCTCTCGGCTCGTGGCTTTCGGCTCTCGGCTTTCGGCTTTCGGCTTTCGGCTCTCGGGTTTTGGCTCTCTGTCGCGCGCTCTCCTTTACTCACACTCTGAAAAGCTCTCACTCTCACTCTCCCACACACTCTGTGTGTGTGCGTGTGTGTATGGCTGTGTTCTGTTATGGAGCCAGCTGTTTCTCTGACAGCGCCGGCGTTGCCATTTGTCGCACAGGAAATTGCGCTGATCTGGTAACCATGCGTCAGTTGTAAATGTAGCCCTTCACACGTAACGGTTATTCAAAATGCTTTGAGTAATTTGAAAAAATTTGCTTTATTTAAACGAATACGATTGTTTATTAGCTAAACTTACAACCTATGAAAAAAAATTTTTTTTGTATGTATGTATGTATATAGGTAATATTTGTTTATGCATATAATATTTTTTTGTGTGTGCTTATTTTGTTAAAGTTTTTTTTTTGTTTCTGCGTTGTTTGTTTAAATTAATTTATAGCGAACTTATTTTTTATGGCTTTTATACAAGTTTGCAAAATAATTTTGTTGACAATATATGTAGATATATGGGTATAGCATTTCGTTTTGTTTTGTTTTGTTTTTTTTTTTCAAATAAATTAAAAACAAATTAAGTATTTATTATATAGTTTATGTATGTAGATAATGTATAAAGTTAGCAACAAAATAGTGGGAAATTTAAATTCCCATTAATTTGTAGCACAATTCAAGCTTCAATTTATATATAGTGTTCTATATATGAACTTTACTCGACTTCGTTTTGCTCCTTGCTAAAATCTTAAAGTTATATTTGATTTTTATATTGTTTATTTTTTTCAGTGTTGCCTTCAAATAATTCTTTCAATTTATTATTTGACGCACACACATGGTTATCGGTATCGTTATCGTTATTGTTATCGTTATGTTTATCGTTACAGTTATCGCTTTAGATTATCGTATGCTTAACGTATGTACACAGTTATCTGAACATATAGTGTTTCTTTATAGTTTATAAATATGTATATTATATGTATTTTACCTTTAACGAAAAAAAATATATTAAAAATTCGTTGAAGTTTTGCAAATTCCAGGGATTCTTATGCAAAAAACTTTGAATAAAAATTTACTCTATGGTTAAGACAGTGGAAGGAAATCGATATCAAAGAAGAAGTTTGTCTTAATCTTGTACTGTTCTATGTGGTGAAATTTAGCTGTAAAATATGGGGTATTTCAATTTGTTACTATTCAAAGAAGAAATCCTACAACTATGGAGTAGTTATATCTGGTAAACCAATAGAATTGGAATTTGGAAAGTAACATTATTGAATAACTAATATTTATCACTATTTAGAAGTGGTTCCTTTCATATTTTCGAGAAATCGTGCCGAAACAGTGGCATGAAACAGCAAAATTGGCAAATAAAGCCTATGCTTTGACTCGATTTACCACTGTTGCTATGTCTATTCGAAAGGTTTGCATTGAAGACAGATAAAACTATGAAATAAAACGGAAGTGAAATTAATTAAAATAAACTGGAATAGCATAATACATTTGGAAATGATATCTGGGAGATTTTGGTATGCATTGGAACGGAATGGAGTGTAACAAAAAGACGTGAAGAGGGTTTTTAGACTTTGATATGGAAACGGAATAAGGGAGAAATTGTAAACTGAAACAGTATATATATTTAAAGAAAGGAGAAAGGAATACGAATTAATGATAGGAATAAAAAATGAATGAGTTAAAATGGTACTATGAGTATTCAAATGAAACATGAATAAACCATAATAAACACTGTGGAATATTGTATAAAAGGATGGGGTGCGTATGGAACGAAATGGCAAGGGGTGACACATGAAGAGAATTGGACAATCATACGGACAGGTAGACAAGGACAGACAAGTGGGATGTCGTAGAACATCAGTTAGGCTCCATTTAAACTTGGTCCTGCAGCTGAGCTCGACTCTGTCGCACGGGTCTGTCCGACCAGAGCGACGTTTGACCACCGTTCTGCGCCTGATAGGATAGGGGCGGGGGGCCAAGCTGTGCCTGTGGTACCAGCTCCGCCTGTGGGTTGAACTGATTGTTGCTGTTGTAGTTGACCAGGATATCGCTGGCCAGGCTATGGCCAACGTTGACACGTTCCGGATAATATTGCTGTTGCGGCTGATGCTGTTGCTGCTGTTGCAACTGTAACTGTTGCTGTTGCTTGTTGCTCTGGCGCCAGTGCTTGTGCTGATGCTGGGGCACGGGCAGTAGCCGATACAGCGACTCCGGTCCAGTGGCACTGGGATAGCTGGGCACAAAGTACGGCGAATAGGGTTGCTTGATGCTGCCGCCGTGACGCAAACGCTTAAACTGCGTTCCACCTGCTGCCGGTACCTGCGTCTGGCGTTGCCAATATTGCAGTGGGGCTGCTGCTGCTGCTGGGGCACGCAATTGATATTTGAGCGGTCGTTGTGGCTGCAGTTGCAGCGGCAACTGATGCTCCAAATATGGCAGGGGTGTACCCTGTGCTGGGGGTGGTGCCTCCGCATAGGGCGCTTGTTGCTGCTGTTGTTGTTGTTGTTGCAGTTGCAACTGTTGCTGCTGTTGCTTGCCAATGCGCAGCTGTCGCTGACGCTGCAGAAGTAGTCCCTCGGGCAGATACGAGTCCAGTTCAGGTTCCGGTTCTGCCGATTGCAAATTGGGCTCTAGCTGGAGTTGCTGCTGTTTGCCCAAGCGTAACTGACGCTGTCGCTGCGCCGGCTGTAACTGCGACTGCGACTGCGGCTGATAGACTATGGCCTTGAAGGCATTCTGATCGTGCTCATCCGCACTGTAGTTAACCATGGGCAGGAACGGTTGACGATCAAAATCGGGTGCCTGGAAGTGACCTGCCGCTGCTGCAGCTGGTGATTGTGGCGCCGGCGACGTGGGCGTGGCTGGTGGCGAGATGAGGTTGCTGCGTATAAGCTGACCCAATGTCGCATCGAATTCGGCATGGAGCTGTGCTCGCGGTTTGGGCGTAATAGTAACCACAGCAGCCACGTCATTGACAGGGCTTGGCGGTGACTTATAGTAGAGACGCTTGGGCGGCTTGGTGGCCAGGAAGTCATCGATGATGTTGGACTTGAGTGAGACGGCTGGACGCTTGGCTTCGAAGTACTCGTAGTAGATGGGATTCGATTTCGAAAGCGGAGCCTGATCACGGTCGCGCTCACGCTCTCTAACACGTTCCCGGGCGCGCTCTGTGCTGGTGGGCACAAAGCTAAGCAGCTGCTGCGGTGGGCGTACTGTTGTGGGCTGATAGTTGATGGGGTAGATGGGTATGGGCACCGCCACAGGTACCGGTACGCGCTCCACGTACTTAGGCTGCTGTTCGCGGCGTGGCGCCACGGATGCCGGTGGCAGATAGCCAATGGCATTGAACTTAAGCGAGAGGCGTGAGCTGGGCGGTCTATGGGTGCTGGTTGTGCTGGTAGCGGTGCTGCTGCTAACAGGGCTGCTGGTAGTGGTGCTTGTGGTGGTGGTACTGCTGGTGGTGCTTGTCGTTGTGCTACTCGGCGGAGGACGTCGCGTACTGCTGCTGCCACTGGACTTAGTCGGCTCCTCCAGACGACTGAAGTGATCTGGCGGCGGTGGCAGCACTATACCCGGCACAAGTGGCCCAGGTGGCACCGGATTTGTGTAGTTGCTGCGATAGACAAAGCTATAGGCTGGCGGGTAGTACAGCGATGGGTCGTCCTCATCGAAATCACTGATGTTGCCTGTGGCTGGACCTGTAGCAGAGCCGTTGCCGTTCAGGCCATTGATTAGCCAAGGACCGAACAGGGGTGTGCGCAGCAACGGATGCGGTGTGGGCGTGACCGCGGGCGTTTCGTTGGAGTAGAGCAGCCAGGGCGCATAGGGCGACGGGTAGACGTAGCTGGGCGTACCGTCAGCTGGCGGAGCCGTTGCAAACGCTCCCGTCCGGGCAGCAGGATGCGTGCCCGTGCTATCCGCGCTGCCGGTACCGGTGACGGCCGCACCGTAGTGCTGCTCCGAGCCATTGCTAAACGTCGTATGCTGGCTCTCGATTTGATTATCGCGGATAAGCTGCAGTGGCCCATGCGGTTCGAGCTGCACGGGAAAGGGAGGCGGCACCACCGGATGTGCCGGCAACTTAATTTGCCTTGTCGGCGCATCATAATCATCTATTGCCGGCCAGACGCCAACATCTCCATCATTCAAGCTGCCGCCCTTGATCACCAGCAAGTGATCCTCGGCCAGCCAAATGTCTTGCTCATTTAGCCCACCATAGTTGCGCTCATTGTCTAACGGCACCTCTGGATTGCGTGCATAGCTCAAAACACCAGGACGCTTGGGCACACGCCGGAACAGCTCTTTCTCAATGAGCCCGTACTTGCCGTCACGCACCTGATCCGCTAGCGTCTTCTTCGCATCGTCTTTGCTCGCCTTGCTCCCGCCATCGGCCGCAGCCGCCTGCTGCTCCTTGCCGGAGCCGGCGCTCAGACGTAGTATGCCATTGTCCCAGTTGTCAAAGTCATCCGGCTCATTGAGTAGCGCCTCATCATCATTATCATCCCCATCATCATCAGCACCAGCATGATTAACAGGCCTCTCATGTTCATCATCATGATCATTGTTATTATAGGGCACAGAGCCAGTGGCATTAACCCCATGGGTCTTGGGTCTGGCCAGGCGGTACGTGCTGCTTGCCTTGCGTCTGCTTTGAAGCAATGCACTGCTTGCTGCTGCTATTGTTGGTGCTGTCGCTGTTGTTGTTGTTGTTGTTGTTGTTGCGCTGCTTCTGCTGCTGCTGCTGCTGCTGCGGGTGCTGTTGCTGGTAACCGCGGACACCTCGTACTTGGAGTGGCCCTGCGCGTTCTGTATGTGCCCGGCCACCAGGCGCTGGATCATGCGCGGCCTGGGCAAAGCGGCAAAACGGTACATGCAAAGAGAGGGTAGAAGAGAAAAGCAGTGGGGTAGCAACACAAACAGATTAAAAGGAGCAGAAATAATAAAGAATTAAATAAAAGACGAAACAACAAAACACGCACACAATTACAAATGCACACATTAATCAATGGCGGCGCCCAAAATGGGCAGACGCCAAAAGCCACAACTAAATGAAAAGCAGCAAAAAAAAAAAAAAACACCCAGAAAGAAAATATAAATAAAACAATTATACATGTGCTTCCAGGAATTGGATGACTGCCAGCTACCCTGTACTTGCACAGGTAACACACATATTCGCCTCATATTTTGAACGGCATCTACTGCTTGCCCATTGTATTGTTTGTACGGGCAAGCAGTGCAAGCAGTGCATAAACTTTTATAGCTTCTATGTCCATTTCTACATTCGACCTACTTCTACTGCTGTGTCTTATGTGTACCTTCTAATCGGGCGCATGGTACACCCACAACTTCTTTACAGCCATTACATACGATACATATATGCTGACCTAATATACCCGATTGGAGTGTGCTTAATGCATACAGGGCATATGGAGCAGAACAAAGGCAAAGGCCGCCTTAATTAGTGCTGTGCCAAGCACTCCATACGATATGTGTGCAATTCCCAAGCATTTGATATTGTTATATAAGTACATTCATAAAACTCAGGGAGAAATCTAAACTCGATCTGCTATATAATCCGATCTACTATAAAATAATCGTAGACATTAGCTAATGCTTTAGGTTAATGTAATTTGTTTCTTCAAGTTGGAAAGAATACAAGATCTAAAGATCAACAAGTTTAAAAGATGTATACATACAGTTACAGATATAGTTGTACTATCCTATACAAATGCAGCTGTTATGTGTAGACTCTTGAGAATTTCGTTTGCTTTGAACTATCGCTTAGTTGTTGTCGTGTCACGCGCACATTGCTAGCAAGGAATGAAGAAATGAACTCACGTTTTGACTGCGCCAGCACTGTTGCGCATTAGGCCGGAGGCGGAGCCAGAGTTGAGGGCAGAGGACAAGGATAAGTATGATGTTGTTGATGGGGAGACAGGGGCAGCACCGTTCGCTGAACCATAGTAGGAGGGGGAGCTGTAAGCGCCCGAGGAGGACCCTGATGACAGCGTTTGATGTTGTTGACGCCAACTGTTGTTGCTGTCGCTGCTGTTGCTGCTGTTGCTGCTGTTGCTGTTGCTGCTGTTGCTGTTGCTGTTGCTCTTGGCGCTGCTGCCAAAGTCGCCCAGCGTTGGCGTATCGCGCGGCTGTCGAGCGGCTCTAACGCTGCCACGGTTGATGCTGCGTGCTGGCGACACCGTTGTTGTTGTTGTTGTTGTTGATGTTGTACCGCGACGTCGCTGCTGACGCAACGATGTTGCTGCTGCTGCTACGGCTGCTGCCGGTGGTGGCAGCGGTGTTGTGCTGCTGCTGCTGCCGCTATCAAAATTTGCCTGCGTTGTGGGCGGTCGTCGCTGGCGCGGAGCCCGCAACGTTGGCGCCTGCGTGCTCGTTGTTGATGTGGCAAATGTTGCTCTGCCGCTGCCGCGATGTTGCTGCTGTTGGTGGTGGTGGTGCTGCTGCTGGTGGTGTTGCTGGCGTGAGGCGCGTGCTGCTGTTGCTGCCGCAACTGTAGATGTCTCTGTGGCTGCTGTCGCTGTTGCTGTCAGCGCTGCTGCCGCCAGCAGCGTTATCACTATCAAGTGCAAGGTTAACGATGTCATCTGTGTGGATGCGGGTGGAACAGGTAAAAAGGTAAATTAATTATTTGCATAACAACTTCACTTAGCAGCTAAAGGCTACAAGGGTATGCGCGACTAGCAGTTGCCCTGGAAGCCATAAATAATTATACCTATGTGCACATATGTTTATTCGGAAAAACTCTTTCTTTTTGAATGACAATTGTTTGTTTCAAAAAATGCACAACGCACGTATACCCTGTGAAAGTGAATTTCCGAAATTATAGATTTATTTTTGTGATCATATCATAATATTTAGTATAGCAAACAATGACAATACCAAGCATACCCTATACTGAAAATGGCATATACATACATACTACTTTGTTGCGTTGTTTGTGCTCTGACATATAGCATTGTGTGAGACATACAACTTAATTGAAATTATAAGGTAATTGTTATACCAAATTACATTTTCGTTTCGTTTACATAAAAAAAAGACATCGCAGTTCACAGTTTACAGTTCATAGGGTGCATATGGAGTATTTGCTATAGGCAATACAAATTTTGATATGAATAACTGTGGCTTAACTTTTGTTTGATATTTCTGTAGCTTAAGTTTGTATTTAAAAAATATATAGGGAATTCGCTGGGGCATATATAAATATATAGGATTAAAGAAGTTGATTCTTTGGGTAAATCATTGTTTACAGATAACATATGAACTATTCAGACTGAGTGGTATATCTTTTAACTAATTCTGTTTCTCTCTATTTGTTCATATCTATATATAGTATATCTATTAATATAAGTTTATATATGTCTATAGTTATCTATATCAATCTATATCTGCCTATAACTGACGATGTCTACTTATCCTAATTTACTTAAGTTTTCCTATATATGTTTAAAGCATATCAATATATTCAAATAAACATATATATATATATTTTTTTTTCATATTTTTCGATATATATTTACATGTGTTTATATTTGCTTATAATTGTTGATATCTATAAAATTTAATTTGTATCAAATTTTCTTCACATTTTTATAGTATGACTATCTTCATCTTATAAAGATTGATATCTACAAACTAGAATTTATATTATTTATTTTAATAGTTTTTTTTATGATTGTCGATACCCATACTTTTAAAAATTTATCAATTTTTCTATATTTCTCTATGTTTATCAATATCTGTATATATCTGTCTATATATATGTATTGATAAAGATCTATATCCATCTATACCTACTTTTATCTAGCCACAACTTTCTGTATTTATCTGTCTTTATTTTATCCTATCAGTCTACATTTATTTATATCTTTCTCTCTATACATTTGTCTATATCCACAATTATATTAATTAATTTAAATTTATATCTTACAAAATATGGCGATATATACTATATATCGTATATAGAGAAATCCCTTGCATAAACTGTATATACCCTTGATTAAATTGTTATATTTATTAACATATTCAAGTTAGTTCAAACTAATCACATAATCATAGAAGATATATCAGGTTGCATTGTTTGCCTAGGCATTCGATTACAGGGTATGCATTATGCAATAATTATGAAAAAGCAGCAGCGGTAGCAACACCAGCAACATTGCAACTGCGTTCAGGTTCGCTGCAAGTTGCAACTGGCGCGAGGCACGTGAGGCACATTCACTTAACCAATCCACATGCCATACCGCAACACAAACGATTTATGTTCCATTCCAATGCGTTCCAGCACGACTGATGCGATCAAGTGCAACAGCAGCTGCAACGTTGCCAACAACAACAGCAACAACTGCTGTAGCAGCTGCAACAACAGCAACAACAGCAACAACAGCAACATCAGCAACAGCAGCAGCTGTAACAACAGCAACAACAGCAACAGCAACAGCAGCAGTAGCAACATCAGAAGCAACAACAGCAACAGCAACAGTAACAACAACAGCAACATCAGAAGCAACAAAAGCAACAACAACGGCAGCAACATCTGATCTTTATTTTTGGATGTTTGATTTTTATTGTTTTTGATGTTGTTGTTGTTGTTAATGTTGTTGATGTTGTTGTTGATGATGTTGCTGATGTTATCGTTGTTGTTGCAGGTTAAGCGCACGCGCCAAAATGTTGTTGTTTTTATTGTTGTTGCTGCTGCTCATGTTAATTAGCTTCGCTCAATTGATAAATGGCCAAATGCGATGCTGCTGCTGTTGCTGCTGCTGTTGCTGCTGTTTCCCGATGATTTGTGGGCAACTGTATGTCTTTAATGTTACCTTCCTTTCCGCCCTCTTGCACGCCCTTCCATCATATCTTTCTCTGTCTTTCTCTCTCTCTCTCTCTTTTTCTCTTTCTTCTTCTCTTTTGCTGTGTGCTTTAAATCGCTTTATGTATCGTTTTATGATTGTAATCATGAATGCAATTGATATGGGGCCTTATGCTTGTTTTGGGACCTGTTTTTGACTGTCTCAAGTTGGTTTTTCATGCCTGTACTTCAAAATAGCAAGGGGTATATGCCGCAACCTCAAGCATGTTAATTTTAGACTACAAATGTTCAATTTTAACAACATTTAAAACATATTATAGAAGATCAAGTACTAATAAAACAATTTGTTGAATGAAATTGTAATTATTATTATAGGGTATACAAAAGTATGGAAGAAAGTCTTTATGTTTATATGTAATCACTGGAGTAGTCCTTAACTGTAGGTTGCGTGCGACTATTCCTTGTTTTAAAAGTGAAGTTATGCTTATCTTTTGATTTAGTGATATATGTCTCTATGTTTTATTGCATATTTGTAATTTAAACATCTAAATTTGTCCCGCTTATAGGGTTTTCACTTTTCAGATGTATAAAATAAGTGTACTTTTGGAACATTTAAATCGAATTCTAGAGAAAATATTATATATTTTATATAAAATTATTATATAAATATAAGGAATTTTTTTTTTTGTTGGTTTAATTGAGATATTTTAAATAAATTTATGAATTCGCCTATATTTCCTAACATGTCATAGACTATTGTGGCGCTAGCTTGTTTGAATAGCCAAAATATTAATGATCTCGACTGTATGGCTCCATACCAAACCTATCAAATTGTTGCATCGACGATAACTATTCAAAAAATGGGGAAAAATTGTAAAAATTGTACGTCACGTCATAGACCACAGCTGCGCTCAGCGATGAGTGCGTTCGACTGTAGCAATTGGCTTGGAATTTTTGGAATTGGCAAAGCTGGAATTGAAATTGGAATTGCGATCGATTATTGAAGTTGATTTACAGGCCAATTGCAGTTAGCCAAGTTAACAATGCTTCCAGCTCGAATGGCGCACAAAAGAACAATTAAATAATAACAGTAAAATAAACAAAAAAATTGGAGTAGAAAAAAATGAATGAGGGAAAAAACAAGAGCGAAAAAATGAATTGAGTCCAATTTAATCTATGACACCATCGCCCCGAACAGCTTTCGAATAAACTAATTAAATTGAAGTAAAGAAAAACCAGAAAACAAAGAATTATTTATTACCAGGCTCCAATACACAGGCATCTCTGCCTGCGTCGACGTCGACGTTGACGTCGGCATCAACATCAACTTCAACGTACACCGTTGCCTTTCATTCAACATGCAAAAAAAAAACCAAGAAAAAACCAAATACAAAAAAAATAGATCCAAAAAAAGAGGCCGCATTTGAGGCTTGGCTCGGAATGGAACGTGGAACGTCGAACGTGGAACATGAGCAAATGGAACACAAAGCGTGCTACATGCTGTGCACCCAACTGTGGAGAGTCTATGGCGGGGGCAGTGTGGGCAGTGGGTGTACCGGGGCTAGAAGGGGGTGCTATGACGAATCTGACGTGGCAGCACCGCTACCAAATAAAAGCCGCACAAAACACCGTTAGGCAGTGACGCGCGCGCGCGCACGCGAATGCCATTTCATGTTATACCCTGTACTGGCAATAGGGCACTCTAGTGGGCATATAAGCGATATCAAGGGGACAAACCATAATCTCATTATATCATATCATATTATATCATATTATATCACATCATATATCATATCATTTCATATCATAGCATATCATATCATATCGTATTATATTAGATCATATTGTATAATATTATATCATATCATACCATTTAATATCATATTATATCATACAATAACATATAATATCATATAATATCATACATTACATATCATATCTAATCACATCATATCGTATCATATCATATTATATCATATCATATCATATCATATCATATCATATATCTAAATTCACTTACGATCAAAGTAAAGTAATATCTGATAAATTGTGTATTATATATATTTAAATTATATGCAATATTTAAAAGATTTTAAAGATTTACTATTTACTACAACAATTTTTTAAACGTATTTTTTGATTCCTAAGAATACATATTCAAAGAGTGGGCAAAAAAAAGGTTCTGTTGTATTTTTAGTACTAATCCTTGATCTTTAAAAAATATATATTTAATTTTATTTGGCTTTGATTTAAGGTAAGTTGTTAGACGTTAAAATTTATGAAATGCTAATAGTATTATTGTTCAGCAAATGTAATTCATTATTATATTTTCCACTTATATTTAAATTATGTTTACGCCTACGAGGTATTTTTTAGTTTCTACCACTTTTTTACTTGGATTTTTGTATATTTTTTGTTGGATTTTTAAAGTTTTTTTAAAATTTTTTTTATTGCCAAACTTCAATTTAGCCATGTTTGTAGTCGTTGGTTCTATGTTTGCAGCCAAATTAGAGCGCTGATCTGGCTAAGAAATTGGCGCTGCCACGGGATCGAAGTCTGGCTAAAAGCCTAGTTTCAGTTAGACATATTGCAACTTTTGTTTTAAGTGTGGATTTAGTATTTGTTATTGCTCTGGCTGTAGTATTTGGCTGTATAGCTGCAAATCGAGCTATAAGTTTGGCTGTGTCTCTAGATCTAACTGGAAACATAATTCTGACTATACTATGTTTCGAACTCCAGCTTAAGTTCTAGCTATAGTTCTATTACAGGCTCCAGTCCTAGGCGTCTTTATCAATTTGTGGCTCTAACAATGGTTATAACTTTGGTTCTATCTATATTTCTGGTTATAACGAAAATCCAAAACAAAACAGAGTTGCCTCTAGCTATAGCTCTGGCTCTGAATGTAAATCTGGCTCTGGCTCAAGTTCTATATTAAAACCTTACTCAGGCTTCAACTGCACCTCCAACTATATCTTTGGTTACGCCTCAAGTTTTGGGTATGGCTTTAACTCTAGGCCTAGCTACAACTTCAGCTTTGCTCCTAGCCTCAGCTCTGTCTGTAGCTCTAACTGGGGCTCAAGCTCTATCATCGGCATTAGCTCTGACTCTAAGTCTAACTCTGGCTTTACATCCGGCTCAGACTCTAGCTTTGACTCTAACTATAGTTCTGGCATTAGCTGTAACTCTGGCTACAACTTCAACTCTAGCTATGACTACAACTGTGCCTCTGGCAATGTTTTGTGGAGCTGGGCGCATTCCGCTGCCTGTAATCCAGTTACGAATCACGTTCCATTTGATTGTTTCAGTATTTAAGTTTTATTTTTTTTCTCTATTATTTTTTTTGGTTTTCGGTATTTTTTTTTGGATTTTTGTTTTTTGTTTATGGCATAATTGTTGTTATTGGTGCACTTTGCAGCGTTGACTCTTAGGCATTTTTTTTTAGTAGTTATTGGTGTTGTTGCTGTGGTTGGATTTGGGGCTTGGCCACTGCGCCCACAATGCGCAGACGCAGACATAGACCCAGCACCAGCAACAGCAGCAGCAGCAGCAGCAGCAACCGGCGCCTGCCTGCACTTGGTAAAGCTCCAAATGCGAGACCCAAACTCCAAACTACAACTCCAAAAACCAAAAACAAAAACAAAAAAAAACAACTTGAAATGTTTGGTAAAAAAAGCAACAAAAACTTCAACCTGTCGCTTGGATTTGGCCAATTAGACACGTACATAGCGCGTATGACTAATCAGCAGCAACAACAATAACAATAAATTTTGACAACAAAAAGTAAAATGTTATTTATGATATGATATTTTCGGTATAGAGTCTGCGCCTTGTCCTTGATCTGCCTTTGGCATTCTTTCACTCATGCCTAGGCTCTTATAGTGAATGGAACAGCCAGTGTTAGGGGTATTCACGCACCCAATTCATAAACAAAACAAAATACAAATTCAATTTGAGTTGAAGCCACACAAATTATGTTATACCATTTTATCACTTCACTTTAAAGACATTCTTGAAAATTTTACAATATTTTTGCACAACACGTTTAAACCATGAGGAATATCATACGATACTGCGTCGGGTTTTACGAGCGTTCTTAAAATTTTAACAAATTTTAGATCCTAATTCTACATGTTATAGCTATATCAAAAAGTCAACGTACGATCTGCTCTAATTGGTTCCAGAACAAAAGAGGGCTCTATGAAATTTTTTTGGATAATATAGACAAAAAGGTCTCCAAACTACAGTTTCTAACATTGGACCTAGAACAAAGGAGAGCTCTATGAAATTTTGTTGGATTATGTGGACAGACAATCTCCCGTAACAGTTCATAGTGATTATGCAAAACAATGATTATTTAAATGAAATTTCATATCATATCATTTCATTGATGATTGTATTTACCATTTGGAGCACAACGCCTAATACGAAATATTATATCCCATGTCACACACTCGATATGGAAAGTTTTAATTTTGGATTTGGATTGTTTTCTTTTTTCTTTTTCGTTTAGTTTTTGGCGGTGTCATGTGTCACGGCTTGCCCCCGAATTAAAAAAAAAAAAAACAATCCAAATACCGTTAAAACTATTGTAAAATATCAGAAACCATGGAAATTTAATTGTATATATATGTTGTTGTATTACTATTGAGGTTTTTGATATTTTATGGGATCGTGTGTAAATCGAGATATCCGACACTGATAGAGGGCGTTACCAGAGCTAATGCGATTGGGAAAGGAATTGGGCTGGGGTTATGACATTGACTCAAACATGAAAGCAATTTGATTGAGTGTACGACATTCCAAGTGTGGAAATGTTTCAACAAGTAATTGAGGCAATTTTCAATAGGGTGTTACAAGGGTAGCCGTCTTTTTCAATTCGGCTTCTATCATAGTTTCATTTTGTAGATATACATATGTTTCTACTGGTAAAATACAAGCCAAATTTAAAGCAATTTAACAGCCAAGGGGAACATTTAAGGTATAATCGTAAATTAATACAAAAGTGTTTTAAATTTTTTGAACCAACAAAAAAAATAAGAAATTTTAATTTTATTTCCAAAATATAATATCATACATGTTCAATTTCACTCGATGAACTTTATAAGAATTTCAAAATTTTAAGAAACATTATATTGTAATTAACAGAAGCTAGCAATGCTAAGCCTCTGTTAAGTGAAAAGCTTAAAGTATAAATTAACAGAAATCTGAAATTGTGCTGAAATTGTGTCTGCAGTTACAGTTCGTCTGTCTGTCTGTATTTTTGATGTTTTGTCTGTCTGCTTGTTTATTTCTATGTCTGTCGGCCTATTTTTCTGTCCGCCTGTCTGTTGGCTTATACAATCGTGGCCCATAGATTTGGTCAAACCCTGGGCCATATTGCCACAGTCGACTGCAATTTGATAGCATTCGCTCAAGCTAACACTTGATCGAGTTATTGGCGTAACTTATGGCCGCTCATAAACTCCAAAAATTAAACAGTTACAAAATGAAAAATGAGAAAATAAAAAGAAATATTAACAATGGCAACAATAACAACAACAACAACAACAACAACAACAACAATAAATAATACAATAATTCCAATGCAAAAACCAATCAAATCAAAAACAAAAATAAAGCAATACATAATCAAGAGGCACGAGACAACGACGAACCCAAGGGAAAAGAGAAATAGGGCAAAATTACTAAACTAAACTAAGTCACTTTTCGTCTATCGATTTGCAACTCTTTCTCTCTCTCTCTCTCTCTCTCTCTCACTCTGTCGCTACCTCTGCCTCTGCTGCAGTCGCCGTCGCTGCCGCCGTCGACGTCTCAGCTTTAGTATCTAATCTAACTGTTTGCCACTTAGTTACAGTCTAAGTTACAGTCGTCAGCTGTGCCTGTACCTCCAGTTTTTTGCTCTTGTGTCGTGCTTTACTCTACACACGCCCCTCGTCCTCCTCCCTTCCACTGCGTTTGCTTTTGCTGCTTTAGTCACACTCTCTGCCTGGAGCATTATTCCTGCTATGGAACCCTGCTTAGTTAAGTTTGCTCTGCTCGGTCTGTCCCTAGCTATGTCTTTCTATTTCTCCCTCTTTCTCGTTTTCTTTATTACTTATGTCTCTGAGTTTCCCTATCTTAGTACCTTTATCCTCCTTTTTCTGCCTACTCCGTCTTGGATTCTGTTGAAGCGTGCACTTCTCTTCTACTATTGTTGTTTTGTATTCTTTTTCTTCAATTTCTTTCTATGTTGGTCTATATTCTTTTTTTAGACCACAAGCACTACCTTTCCTAGAAGTACCATCTTTGCTTCTGTTTTACCTCTACCTCTACCTCTACCTCTACCTCTACCTCTACCTCTACCTCTACCTCTACCTCTACCTCTACCTCTAC
>JBANCZ010002045.1:0-17617 GCA_037040025.1 Sphaerogastrella javana | reverse complement strand
GGTAGAGGTAGAGGTAGATGTAGAGGTAGAGGTAGAGGTAGAGATATAGATAAAGGTAGAGGTAGAGGTAGATGTAGATGTAGATGTAAAGGTGAGGTAGAGGTAGAGGTAGATGTAGATGTAGATGTAAAGGTGAGGTAGAGGTAGAGGTATGAGTACAACTAAATGAAATTGGACAGGGTGTGGTAGTGGATTCAAGTGCAGGTCGAATAGGGCAGGTCGAATAGGGGTTTATTAAAATGGTAGATGATATAGAGTGCTATAGAGGGTAGGTGCTTTAGAGCGTAGTGCTGTAGGGGGTATATATAAATTTGCAAGTGGTCAAGAAGTAGGAACGGCTGGAACAGAAAACGATCTGCGGCCATCTGAGCTATTGTGCAATACACACTTGCGTTACTTATGCAATGCCACACTGGCAACGCTGTCAACTCTGGCAACTCTGGCAACGCTGGCAACACCTTACCACACCCACATCATGCTCTTGCTGTTGTTGATGTTGTTCATTGGTTGTTGGTCGTTGGAGTCCAAGTGCTGCTCAAGGTGTCTGGCTTGGCGTTGAAATTGCAGGCAGGGTAGATGGGAGGGTGGCTGACAGGTAGGCACTTCACCTACAAGTGTCTGCGTCTAGTTTTTTCAAATATTTGGTATGAGATGAAGAGATTGAACGAAATAGAGAAGGCATGTGGTACAGAGATGGATCTATATAGTTAGCCGATATATATAGTAGGGAGCTATCTATGAAGTTTACAAATTTCATCATATCGGAATTATAGACGCTACACATAACCTTTAATAGATTGTGAATCATATCTAGACTTGATAATATGTTAATTCAATCATGGCTTTTCGAATAAACCTAAAACCCAATTTATATTATACATTATAGTAAATTCTCTCGCTATACATTTTATAATAATGATAATGATATAATCTACTAGAATATTAAGAATCCTAACATTCCCAAATGATTTAAATTTTGTAGACCAAATCAAACCAAAAGAAAAGTTGTTGCAAAGGAACATTTTTATACAATATTGCAATATTCATATAATTATATATGTTTTTATAATTTTACTATGTCTATATATATTTCATAGTCTAGTGCGATCAATTACAGTACTTTTGTTGTTACAGCTGACTTTCGAGGTGCTCAGGTAACATTGAAAATAGAAAAGATATTCTATTACGATTAATGTAAGAACGAAGCTACTTATGTGGAGTATATTATATTAAATATTGAAGAGTATGTATTTAAGATCTATATAGCATGAGTGTATGATTTGATGATGATTTGTCTCTATGAAATTGTATACCATTGATTTGCCTTCAATATTATTCCAGCTGTTCCGTAAGTGAACAATATCATAATATTAAATTAACTATAGCTTGTTTAAACCGTCTGCATTTAACTGTAAATCATGAATAACTCAACTCGGCTTAGCCTTAGTCTCTGTATTAATTTAGCCTGAGTTATCTACAGGGTATGCACATTTCGATGTCAAGTCAAAGTTTACGTTTGCCATTTACCATTTACCCTTCGCAAACACATGGCTAAACCCACACACTCTTTCTGGGTGTGTGTGTGTGTGTGTGTGCATGTTTTTCTTTTTTTCTTGTGCCAAAAGACTGCAAAACTTTTCCGCTTTTCACGTTCAACGACGACGATCGCCGTTTGTCGTTGCTGTTGCTGTTGTTGTTGGTGTTGCCGTTTTCCTTGTTTGTTGCATTTGCGCAACATTGAGGTTGAAACTGGCAACGGGAATGCCAGATCAGGCCCGGCATGAGGCAGCGTGGCAGGCGGGTAGTGGGACAGGCAGCATCTGGATGAGGCATTCAGCGGGGCCATGGGGCATGCTAAACCCGGTGTCGGTGTTGGTAACGGTTTTGGTGACGGTGACGGTGTTGGTGACGGTGTTAGTATCGGTGTTGGTGACGGTGTTAGTATCGGTGTTGGTGTTGGTGTCGACCATCATATGATTTACAATTTCCATTTGGCGCTGCATTGCAATGGAATTGCATTGGAGGTTACGTAAGCTAAAGTTAATGCCACATAATCATGGCTGAAGTTGCAACAAGCCCGACAAGAGCCGGCCGCGCATGTGCCGCAATTGCAATGGGAAATGGGGAAATGTTGCAGTAGCTGTTGCTGTTACTACGACAACGACGGCGACGGAGCGAAGAGACCATGACACGCCATCTTTGTTGCAACTGCAATTGCAATAATACAAAAAAAGAAAAAAGCCGCTACACGCTCTGCTTTCCACTTGCACCGTTTTCCTAACACTTTCTCGCTCTATCACTCTCACTCACTCTCTCCCTCTCTCTCTCTCTCTCTGTCTCCCTTTCTCTCTCTCTCTCTTTGTCTTTCTCTCTTACTCTCGCTTTTAATCGATGAAGTAATCAGCTGAGCACCTGGCTGCACCCCCTTCTCATTGCAATGCTTGTCACACGCAACCCTCTCAACAGAAACACGATCAAGGGGTATGACGATCGTCGCTTCATTTGCGACTGCACTTTTAACGGTGACTTAATTTTTATCTCTCTTTCGCCATTGCTATCTCTCTCTCTCTCTTTCTCTCTCTCTCGCTCTCTCTCTGTAGATTGTAGTCGTCTCTTTCGTTTTTCACTCTTGCCATTTTGGGTTTCAGGGAAAACGGGTTTTTCACTCAGTTTTTCCTCCATAATGAAACGTAACGGACAATTGTTGCGACTTTTTTTTTGTTTTTGCCTCGTTTTCGCTTAAAAGTACGGTGCATATTTACCTATATCTGTATACCCTGTAATTATTATGTATATCCAATTTGAATGTTTTAAAAATGCATCGAATTTGATCATATTTAGATTTATTGTACGGCAATTGAAAGTATAATTAATGATCATATGTATATATAAAATATATGTATGTATATCTATGTATCTGAAGTACATATTTTAAAGACTATCTGTATTTATATACTATATATTATAAAGAGTTTATGTACTATCAATCAGAGCTATAGATTTTTATTTTAGATCTATAGATTTATACTTTAAAAAAAGATAATTTTTTATAATTATTTTGGATTTACTATGGCGCCATCTAGCGTAATATATACGCAATTGAAGTAGAAGGAAACCTTCAAGTTCGTCCTAGACAATTGTAGTGTAACTGACAGTGCACTCGACTGTAGCTTTTGCCTAGATTTGGTACCTCAGACAATCGCAACGATCGCAAATTTTTGCAGTTTTTGGCATGGGCCAAAGTTGTCTCATGTTGTTGTTGTTGTTTGTTGTTGTTAGTTGTTTGTTGTCTGTTGTTACGTTGGCAGCTATTACGGCTTCAATAGCAGAAGAAGAAGAAGAAGAAAGGATGGGGCGAAGGAAGGGCGATGTAATAAGAGGCAGAAGAGCTGGCAAATAGCAATGGCTGGAGGTTGCAAATGTTGAAGCCCTAGACCTCGGCTGTGTGGGCCTGGCCGGATGAGATTGGCACGAGGATTGACTTGGGTTGAGTATGGAATGGTTTGGTATGGAGTCTTTTTGATGGTTAAAGATACCGACGAGGGCTGGTTATTGCGCTTTTTGGCTAGGGTTGGGGGATCTCTAACGGATTTGCGAGAAAGTTGAATGCATTCAAGATTTATAATAGATAAAATTTATGCATTTTATGTGCCAATTTATTGTTAATAAACCTTAAATTAATGGACGATTAAGATGTTAAAATTTGTTAAAGAAAATTATAAATATATCTAGATATATATATGCTAGACATATTGGATTTAAAAGGCTAAAATTAGGTCTTACTGCAGTACTGGAAATTCATATAATAGATCATCATCATCATTGCCTTTGATTTAATTTCGTGTTTAATGTTCTATACATTCCTTCAAGATATTTTCATAATTTAAATTAAATATATATTTATCCCAAATTGATTTATTAAGGGATTTTCTTTACTTCCATTGATTACATTCATTTGATTAGTTTGATATTAAAATTAATATTTTCAAAGAATAAATTCTACAAAAATAATGGGGGATAATATAGTCTCTATTACTGGCTATAATTTTTATTTGGAGTAACTGGAAAATGTATAAATATTTGAAAGTAAACTCTAGTTGAATATTCTCTAGTTTAGATTCTGCTCAATTAACAGATTTATATATCCAATTTTGTTAGTTCAAGATCGAATTACAATTTCGAAGTATTTGTTTTTAACTTCTTTATATAATATTTTGAATGTAAATGATGTATTGATTTCAATTTTTAGAGAATATATACTAAAATTATACAATATCTTATATGTTTGACAAAGTATATTGTATTAAGACCTTAACATGATCGACAGTAAGTTATGTAATCGTTATTCTCTCATCTCTTTCATTATACAATGCTTTCAAGGATTGAATATCAATGACTTGATCTTTACTAAGCCAAATTAAAATATATGATTTATATCATATATGTTGCAAATCTTAGAAATTCTTTCCATATATATGATATTTTATTAGCAATTTTATGCAGTATTTTTTAACAGTGTATTTTATGGCTTGGTTGTAATAGAATTACATCAAGAGATTTGTTCTGTTGTTGCTGTTGTTTGACTTTGTGGCAACAACAAGTTGCTCAGTTGCTCAGATGTTGCACAGTTGCACAGTTGCTTTGGTTGCTTGGGGCAACATGCAACGTGCAACATGCAACATGCAATGTGCAACGTGCAAGTTTAATGCATTTGTCAAACGGCAAAAGTATTTTTTCTTTTTTTTTTTTTTGCATCTAAACTGCATAACAGCAGTCGTAAGATCTACCCTTCCCGCCTCCTTCATCCCTCCTTCATCCCCTACTCTTTTGTTGCCCTCGCTGTTGCAGTTGCTGTTGCATTTTGCCATGTTGCACTTCCTGCTTATCGTGCAACCACTTGAAATTGATCGCCATGCAACTGCCACTACTCCCTCGCTACCCTCTCTCTCTCTCTGTCTCTCTCTCTTTCTCCCTCTCTCGATCGATCCCTCTCTCACTCTCGCTCAGCCCCATATAGCGGTAACATTGCCTGCTAACACCATTTTCCTTTTGCTGTTGCCATCGTCATAGTTGTTGCTGCTGTTGCTGATGTTGTTGCTGTTGTTGCAGTTGCATTTGCAGCGTCTGTTACGTGAAAAACGAAAGTAAAACTTGCAACTGGTAAATGACAACGGCAACAGTAACAACAACCACAGCAACAACAACTGCAAGAACAACAACAACAGCGACAACGACAAATTTGGTGCAACATTGCAATGTTGCTGTTGTTACTGTTGTTGCTGTTGCTGTTGTTGTTGTTACTGTTGTACAAGTTGCAGTTGGCATTGTTAGTTAGTTGCCATTTTTATTAGTATGTGTGTGTGTGTTAGCTTTTTTTTCACTCATTTTCATTACGACGTCTGATCAAATCAGTGAATGGGAAAAAACGGGATTTTCCACACGATATTCAACTGAGAAAATGCAAAAAGAAAAACTGGTATGTGTGGCACACGGTCCTCCACGCTGTGTGGAGGTAAAGATCGGCGTTGTCATCGTTGTTGTTGTTGCAATTGCAATGCTTGTTGCAGATGTTGTTGTTGCTGTTAATGTTGCTGATGTTGTTGCCGATGTTGCTGTTGTTGCTGCTGCCCACTGTTTGCATGTTATGTCATACAAGGAAGCAAATTTTACAGCGCACAAAGCGACGATGGCCAACAATAACAACAGCAACAATTGTTAGTGTAACAGCAACAGCAGCAACAATAGCAACAACAGCAACATCAACAACAACGACAACAACAACAGTGTTAACATTGTTGCAATCATTTGGATTTTGTTGTGCCTGTAGCAGAGGTTGTTGTTGTTGTTGTTTTAGCTGATGCTGCTGCTGTTGCTGTTGCTGTTGCTGTTGTTGCTGCTGTTACCAACTTCTAACGTGGGCTAAAACTGGCTGCGCCGCCTTGGACAAGTTTTCCTTTCAACAACTGCAACAAATTGAAGCCTGCAAAGAAAACAAAAACAACAACAACAACATGAACAACAACATCAACAACAACAACAACATAGCTATAGAAAAAAACAGCTAAACTTTAGCTATAGCTAAAGTTAAAGTTAAAATGGCTTTTTAGAGTTCGTGATGCGGTTTGCCGTTGTCTGTTGTCTGTTTTTCTTTCTGTTTTATTTCAACTTCACTGTATATCTATGTATATATATGTGTGTGTGTGTGTGTGTCTTTTTTTCACTTTTCATTGAACGTTATTTTTTTTTCTAGGTTTCCTGCTGCTTTTGGCGTTACTGGGTAAATGTTACATAATTTGCTAACAATTTTTGCAGGCTTCGATTTTTGCTGCTTTTTTCTGGTTTTTTTTTTTTAGATTTTGGTAAATTAAAGTCACACGCATTGCCATTATATACCCTGTAAAATTGTATATATATATAGGCATTGAATATCAATTACATAAGGAATAAGAATAGACATAAGAATCTACTCTGCAGATCATTGTCGATCTTCCTTGATCTACAAGCTTTCAATCTTGTATGTATTTATTGTTTAATTATAGATCATTGATCTATAGAGTTTATAACTTTAGATGGTTGATCTTTAGTTGCTAAATCTAAAAATTTCTAAACGTTATGTCTACAGATTCAATAGCTTCAAATTGTTAAAAATGAATCTACAGATGATGAATCTATAAGATTAAGAGATTAGACCTAGAAAACTCTATGACTATCACAATGAGTTTGACCGTATAAAATTCATTTAAAATATTTCTAAATAAAAACAAATATGGTATTATTTTTTATAGTTATTAGAAATCTCGAATTTAATCAAAACGTCACCTAAACTTTTTGCATTTTCGCCTCTAGATGGCGGCAGCTGCACATTTACTGCCTTTAATGCATATGCATATTGTTTCTGTCATAACTTTGATATTTATGCCACGATCTTGATCAAAATTTCAGCATTGTTGCTTATCAAATGAATAAATCAATCTGTACAAAAAATCCGCATATTTTGATATGCAAAAACCAAGCAAAATTTAAGGCTTTCATGCGACTATATAGAATCTAAACAGTTTATTGAACTGCATGTTGAAAATGTGTAAGCGTTTATAATAATATATAGAAATATGTATATAAAAATAAACATTTATATATATGTGTGTATATAGTTGAACGGTATTAATAGCTTATACGGTAAAATCAAGTCTAAAATTAAAATAAAGCTAACTATAGTATACTAGTCGATTGTAAATCTATAGTTAGAGCTGTATATATGCTAAACAGAACAAGTTTTTTCTTCTGTTGTGCTTGGCTTTCCAATTAAATCAACCAGCAGTTATATGTATATATATATATAAATTTTGTTATTAAAATAAAAATATAATTATTTTATTTATGAATTTTTTTTTTTTTTTTGTATAAATTTTATTTTTTATAAATTTTTATAGAATTTTCAAATGCAATTGAATTTTTATGCTATGCTTTTGTTTGTGATCTTTGGACGTGCCCAAAGCCATATGACGGTGCTAGACTTGCACACCTACACCTACACACACACACACGCACACACGCAAACATATACACACGTATATATATACACACACTATGGCCACGCCCCTTTTGTAGAGTTGCCTCTGCTGTTGCGGAAAAATGAACCAAAGTCAATGAACTTTTTGCTTGCAAATTTAGATCAGAATTTGTTGTCATTTTGCAGCTTAACAACAGATCGCAGCACTCACACGAACATTCACACACACTCACACTCACAATCATACACATATTCACAATCACACTCACACATACAACTCTATAAGCTATTTGCTTATGCTGACCATGGCCCTGCCCTGTTATGGGCACTGCAAAAAAAAAAAATATTATTACTGCGACTTTGACTTGAACTTAGCTTACTCTACTCCCCTCCTTAGCCATCTCTCTCTCTCTCCCTCTCTCTTTTGCTCTCTTAAACTCTCTATATTGTTGCCTCTCTTTCACACTGTCTCTTTCTCTGTCACTCATTGAGCTTGTCGCTTTTCTCGCTTTGCATTTAATGGGCAAATAGCAATTAAAATGTCAAAAGCGTGCACAAAAGGAGAAAGTGAAAAAAGTGCAAATTTTTGTGCCGGCGTAAAGGTTTTTTTCACTCCGTTTTTTTTCACAGTTATTTATTTATTTATTTTTTATTTTGTCAATTTTTTTTTAATATATTTTTTTTATTTTATTTTTATTTTTTTGTATTTTTACTTGTATTTGATTTGAGGCTTTTGTTATTTTTCTATACAATTGCAATTGAAGTAGGAAGCGTTTGGAGCAATAGGAAAAGCTGAAAGTGTAAAAGATGGTCGGATGGAGAGGGAAATGGGAAAAAAATAAAACTGAGAATGAGAGAAAAAGAGAGAAAGAGAAAGAGCGTGGGGCTGTATGTAAAGAACTGTCTTGCCTTTGAACTTGGGGGCGTATGCGTAACATTCTCGTATAGCCCAGGCACAGTGGGCAAAAATGAGTAATAGCTATGGCCAAAAAAAATCAACAAAAAATAGAAACAACAACAACAATATGGGCAACAATTGTTAACAACAATGGCATAAGTAATAGTAATTGTAATAGCAACAATAATCATAATAAACAATTGAACAACTTTCACTTGGGGCTTCGAATTCAACGCACGACGCAATTCAAATGGCCATCTAACTGTGTGTGAGTGTGAGTGTGTGTGTGTGAGTGTGTGTGAGTGTGTCTGAGTGTGTGTGAGTGTGTGTGTGGGTGGTATGAGTACTGCACGCCCCTGCACAATGACAAACCTCTCTTGTTACAGGCGCGCAAATAACATCAAAAAAAATAAAAAATAAAAATTTGCCTATTCGCAAAATGCAAAAATTTAAATGCCAAACACATGAACAAAACGAAACTAACAGTAAACAATACAAACAAAACACACGCAAACACACACACACACACACACAAATAGAGTGTATAAAGACAGAGAGCATGTGGTGAGGAAGGGAGAAGAAACATAGCTTCAAGTGTAGATTATGAGTAATCAGAGTTATAAATAAAAAAATCTAGTCAAATCTTAGTTAGTATTAAAATGCAAGCTCAGAATGAGCTAAGAAGATTGCATAGAGAATGTGAGAGAGAGAGAGAAAAAGAAACAGAGAGAAAGTAATAGAGAACACAGAGAGGAAGGATAAGGTGAAGTAAGAGAAAGGATGGCAAAACAAATTCTATTAATCATATGATTAATTCAATTGTTGCTTTTACTTACATTACATAATACATTACACTTTTCTCGATTCGATTAAATCAAAATTTAAAAAAAAAAATAATCGATTATTGTGCGTGATATCGTGCCATCCCTAAGTAAGAGTGCCTTAAAATAAATGGAAGACTAGAAAAAGCAAAAGACATTTGGCTTACTTATAAATAAAAGGTCTGAATGGTTTTTTTTTAAAGAAATATAACATAATAAAAGAGTGAGAAGGAGAGGGAGAGAGAGAGGGAAAGAGACAATGTGTGAGAAAAGAAAGAGAGAGAGAGATAGATTGAGAATTCAGAAGAGAGAGCAAAGTAGAGTCATAAACAGATACAAATGAAGGACATTGCGTGAAGAAAACCACCATGGATTATTATGAACTATAGAAAGCAACTAATATAGTTTACACATTATGATCGACTAGCAAATACTGCTTATAAAAAAAAGTAAATAGTATAAGAATAAAAGTGAAAGAAAGCTATATAAAAACAATGCGCAATAGGAGATATATGAAACGTTCTACAGCGTAGAAGTTCTAGAAATTGTTGCAAGACTTGCTATGAAAAGCACGAGCAGACGCCTGTTGCAACAAGCTACAATGTTGCCACTGCTGCTTCTGTTGTTGTTATTGTTGCTGCTGTTCCTGTTGTTGCTGTAGATTGCTTCGACTGCTGCTGCTACTGACGCTGTCAATGCCATTTGGGCTGTCGTGTGGCACAGTTATGGGTCGACACATGGCCATAACAATTGTTTCAACAATTTGCCTGCTGTGCCACCTCCTTTATTGTAAAGGGGGGTTAGGGGGGTGGCAGCAACACACAGCCCCTGTGCATCATGCAACGCGTAGTTACGCGCCACAATCCATACCAGCCACACCCTCGAAAAACCCTCCAACATCCTCGTATCCAAACAAAACGCCTCAACGTATCAGCACCCTACCATTAGACCTACCTCACTAGCTTCGTATCTCCCTCTCCCTTCAAGCACTTGGCTTTTGTGCCTGCAACGAGCTGACGCGACCTGCCTCAACGACGTGTCCTGCTTTATAGCGTATAGCGACATATCGATGTCCTTGGACTCGCCTCGGCGTTGTGCAACGGTGCGTTGAACTTTCGATTCGTGTTGCCTTGGAAATGGCTGCACAACGTCAACAGACACTTACACATACATAGACACACACACACACACAGACACACACACACACACAGAAAGAGAGAGAGAGAGAGAGAGAGAGAGAGAGAGAGAAAGAGAGAAAATTTGATTCCCCTCACACATTCACCAGGTTTATGGCATGAAATTCGATGAATTCTTAAGGTGCACGCACCTAACTAAACAAGTTTATCGATAATTTTCAAAGCTTAATCATTATTAAATCGATGAAAATTGTATATTTAATTAAATAGGAATACTATATTAAATGCATATACAAAATACATTGGATGAATCTGTAGCCATGCTTTTAGTTATCGATAATTCAATTAGCAATTGATGAGATTCCAAGTTTATCGATAATTTTCACAGTTAACTCATTATAAAGTCGATAAACAAATTTAATTAAATACGAACATAATATTATATACAAATACAATCGAAGTAAATATAGCCATACACCTTATTATCGATAATTTAATGTGCAATTAATGAGTATCTAGAGAAAAATAGAACCACAGCAAAAGTTAATTAGGCTCATTATTCAAAATTTTAAAAAAAAATTCGTTGAGCAAATTGAAATCGATAGCAAGATTATCTGGATTATCTTAAAGATTATAAGGTAATTTAATTCGATAGCAAAATTTATCGATTGTATTCAATATTATAAGTCAATTTCTTGTAATCAACATGTTAAATGAAGGAAAATTTATACAGAATAAAGAATATTTTGAGAAGTATATTTAATATTGATAGCATAATCTATCGACATTGATATTAATATATACACAACATCGAGAATATAATATCGATAACATACAAATATGCAAATTGTAACCGACGCAATAAATTCTAGTATAATAAATAAAACAAATAATAAATAATAGATATAGTATTGAAAATGCTTGGCATAGACACGCTGCACACAGAGAGAGAGACAGAGAAAGAGAGAGACAGAGAAAGAGAGAAAGACAGAGAGAGAAAGAGAGAGAGAGAGAAAGACAGAGAGAGAAAGAGAGCGAATAAGGTGATTGAGGAATGGGTGTAACGAGGCAACAGCAGTGGCAGCTTCTGCGCAGTACGTGCCGCAATATATATTGTATATAGATACATATATACTATAAATGTGTGTGCATATATATATTTATATGTATATGTATATGTATTGGAAGAACGTCAATGTTTGGCTACGTGCGGCAGGTCAGTGCTGGCGAAAAGCTTTTGCGCCAGCTGCTCCTGACCTACCGTTCACATTTTCAACTTGTCCTCGTCCTGCAAAAGCAACAACAGAGACAGCAAAATCAGCAGCGGCTGCACAGTGACGCTCTCTGTTATATATAGATATCCCTTGCCCCACTGTGCCTGTGACTGGCACATTTCCACTGTCTGCGCGTCTGTTTATGTGTGTGTGTCTGTGTGTCCAAGTGCAAGTTCAATCTATGAATTTGAACGGATTCTGTGCACGGCCCCGACCCCGAGCACAGTTTGCCTTCACTTGGCTTTCTCTTTTTTCATTCTCTCTTGACAACTTTCTCCCTTGCTCAGTGCTCTCTGTCACACATTTATTTGCTGCTGCTTCTGCTGCTGCAAATGTCCTTGCCAAAACACACACACACACACACAAAGTTCATAACCAAAAAAAAAAAAACAGGGCTCTCTTATCTGTGTATCATGTGGCATGTATAGCATGGGGCAAAATAACACTCAACTTACTTCAATACATATTGAAATTGTTGCTAAATATTATATAGATATTATCTTGATATTCAACTTTTAACTTTTAATTTAATTAATACTGAATTTGACAATTAATTCAAAATATTTATCGATTCATTTCAAAGAGGAAACTTTTTGATCCCAGCAATGATAACATCAAAGGAAACCGTATTTAAATTTGGTTTGTTATACCCAAAAGTTTAAGTTTTTGCCAATGTATTTACTAAATAAAACTTGAAATTTCATTACGAATTTTAGGGTTTCATTGGTTTTTCATTGTTACTTTTACTTTTAAGATTGTTTTTTTGTAAATGTATCGTATAATTTATGGCTTCCAATTTGTATCTTGTAGTTTTGTTGGTGGATGTTTTCCCTTTGACCTTAATTAAATGTTAACTTTAATAATATGTTTATCAACAAATTGACAAAGTTAAAACAATCAAATTAAATTTACCTTAGTTTTTTCATAATCAAAGCAAAACATAAATAGTTTTTGTTCATGTGATTAAAGTTGAAAAATCATATTTTTTAGCATATTGGTTGGGTTGAAAAGTTATATATTAAATTTATGTAAATGTTTATGAAATTTCAACACTTGTATTCTGAATATATAAAATACATAACTTACTAAAATTTGTATTAGTATAATACTAAACGTCTAAATTAAACCACATGCGTTTAAACTAACTTTAATGTTATTCAAAGATTAAAAATATCTAAAAATTCTATAGTACTATATATCAATTTTATGGAGTTGTTAGAAAAAACAAATCCATAATCATAAATAGATCTTTGAGTCGTTAATGTCATATTAAGGACGAATTAAATGCAATTGTCATAAAATGCAAATTTCTAATTGGCATATGGAATATACTAAGAATAGTATAGCTTACTTTGTATGGTTATATGATCACATAAAGATTTAGAGGGAGATTGAAATAGGGAGAGATTGAGAGAGATAGAGATCGAAGTAGAGAGATCGAGAGTGATAGAGATCGAAGTAGAGAGATCGAGAGAGAGATATATAGAGAGAAGGAGATCAAGAGAGAGAAAGAGAGGGAGTTACGTATATGTATGTACGAAGCAATTGCGTTTAGTGTAACTCCATAGATCGATTCGATCTAGCCATCTGTTTGTTTGTCGCACTATCTAATTTCTGTGCGCTGTTTTTTTTTAGTTCTCGGTTTGCTGTTTCACATGTCTTACATTCTTTCCATAAATATCAATTTCCCACTAAAAAGTAACAGTAAGAACAACAGCAGCAACAATAGTAACAACAACAACAACAAACAGCAATCGTAACAACAACAACTTGTTCTAACTTGTTGTCGTTGAGTCTTTAGAACGTCCGGCGTCTGCGTTTTACGATTCGATGTTAAGTTCAATGTTGAAATTAGCATAAAATACCGTTAATTGCATTAGCATTAGTCTGGGCCCGCACCGTCACCCGTTGCACTATAACGTCAACCGCATACGATCGCCAACAGATCAGCGACATTCAATTCCACAGATTTGTTCTCTCTCGTTCTCTCTCTTTAGTTTTTTTTTCTATTTATTTTGCAATGTTTCTGTTGCTATTTTTTTTTTATGGGTATTTGTATTTTTGTTTTTTATGGCACATTCTTTGCACATATATCATAGCAGCAGCACCTACTACTACTACTACTACTTCTATGATCACCGATCGCGGCAGTTGTTATCCTTGAGTCTGGCGCATTGCGCATACGCTGCGTCGACCCAATGCAACGCCCGGCGTAACTCAACGATCGCCATTTGGCGTTTCCACGATGATCGTCTAATTGATCATGATCGTAAATTATCCACGTTCTGCCGTAGTATATATTTAAGAGCAGCGATTACTTCATTGCATTGTTGTTATTGCCTTTGTCTTAGTCTTTATATTTGTCTATGTTTTGTTCTTTTATTTCAAAAGGTTTACACATTTTTAATATCGTTTTTACATTGAATATTTTATGTTATTATGTATATAATAAATTTTATATATATTAAACATTTTTTTAAATGTATTTTTAAATATACTTTAAACATTCGATAGTCAGATTATAATATATTATTAATCTTTTTGTATCTAGATTTTCTTTAAACTTTTAGCAGACTTTGAAAATGTAATGATCTCTAAAATTTTGTTTACTTCAATTTTTCCCATTTTCCTACAGACTTATTTCATTTAGATGATTTAGTTGTGCTACTGTAACATATATGATTTAACTTAAGATCTAACTTCAGTTCTACTTTATATTGGGTACAAAATTTCCATGTACAAGTCTTGTCCAAAATATGTAATTTATACATAAATTAATCATACTATTATAATGGAATATTTTATTATAATATTATATTATTAATTAAAATAATAGAACGAAACATTTGATAAAAGTTTCCATCTATTCGTAATTTTAATGAAAGCCCAAACCAATTCAAACAGACAAATAGACCAACACCCTACAAGAATATTATTTTAAGTCAAACGATCTTAGCTATAACTATGATATATTAAACATCTATAGCCAATTGATAGTTATATAATATAGATGCCTATATATATAAATATATATTTCTATTCAGCAACAATCAGTTTTAGACTGTGTTTGACTTCCTCATATGCATCCATTATCGTGTCAACGTTTTTTCTTTTCGTTATGTTGGGGTTTTTGTGGGCCAATTTTGACACTTGATAGATAGATATTATAGATACTTATGCCCTCTCACTAAATTTGCTCTGAATATAGGTATATACATATTAATATATGTATATATATAGTTCTATATAGCTTGGGTAAATATTGAACGATATGCGAATGAGAGCGCAAAGTACTTAATACAACAAAGGATCTTTAGTTAGATCATATGTTTGTTTGTTTCTTTTGAAGTTGTTGTTCTACGAAAAGAAAGAAATACAAACAGTGATAAACAGTGCCAGACATAGAGAAAGAGAGAGAGAGAGTGAATGATAGAAAGGGAGAGAGAGAGAGAAAGAGAGGTAGGTTGGGAGACACCGTGCGGGCGATGTAGATCACAAAACGAGCTGCAGACAGAGATAGCTAGATATAGATAGATAAAGAGCGCTATATACATATGCGTACGTAAAATAGTTTGACCCAGATTTCAAATGGTTTCTTCTTATAACACTCTCCGCTCTGTGTATGTGTGTGTGTCTTTTTATCTTTGAACCAAAAAAAAAAAAAATAAAATAAAATAAAAATAAAAAAATTATGTATTTCATTTGGCTGGCATGGCCCTATGTATATATATTTATATATACATAGCCGGCATATAGGTTCTCTTTCCATCGACTGTAGGGCATCAGCTGTATGTACATGCCACACGAGCGAGCGAGACAAAAGACAGACAAACAAAATTTTGTTAAAAACAATACACAAAAATTAAAAAAAAAGAATGAAAAAAAAAACGTAGAAATATACACAATTATTTTGTTGTTATTGTTTTAGAATCGAAATATTAGATAGAAAGAAAGAATACGGCTAAATGTGAAAAGAAAGCAAGAAAAAAAAACAACTTTTGACTAGCCGATAAGATAAAATACTCATAAAAAAACGCACAAAAAAAAAAAAAAAAAATGGAAAAAAGTTGAAGAAAAAAATAAGAAAATAACAAGAACAACAACAACAAATATAAATAAATAAATAAAAACAAATTTTTTGTTACTATTTCGAAACGTTTGGCGATGACGATGGCGACCTACTTGTTGCATGCGTGGGCGTATGGTATTTCCAACGGGGCAGGAAAAGGGGAGGGGGTAGGGGCATGGACAGGGGCAGGGGCAGGGGCAGCTATACACATCGCATTCTGGGGACCTGGGGTGGCTTCATGCAAAGGGGGTGTTATGGTAGGGGGCAGAGATAGAGGGCCTACATGCTTGAGGTGTTAGTGAGAGACGGTGCTGCAGGGTGTTTCACTGTATGAATAGAGTGTGTGTGTGTGTGTGTGTGTGAGGGTATTTTAGTTAATCTTGCAGTAGTTGTTGCTGCTGCTGTTGCTGCTGCTTCTTCAACATTGTTCGAAAATGATTGTAAACAAAAATAAACCTTCAACTTGATACGCGTCCAGGGATATATGCTGAAGGTGCCCCATACACTGGCACACAGATAACACACACATACATACAGAAACACACTCACAAACACTCACACACTCACTCACACACAATCGGCATGAATTATATGTAGAAGTAGTCGCATGTTAGCTATAGATCTTTCATATATTTCATATGTTTTCAACGTAATTAGTGCCACCCATTGTTCTGCTCTCTCTTTCGTGCCGCACCCAGCGCCCTCTTTTTCTTTCTGTCTCTCCCCATTCTCTATCTCTCCCTCTCTCGATCTTTCTCTTTCTCTCTTTCGTTATCGCTCTTTCATAGATCGCTTTTTTTCTTAATTTCTTGTTCGTTAGCTTTATGCCTTAGATATAGGTCACTAGCAAACATAAATTATGCCCTAAACATATGCTGTACATATACACTGAGAACAATTTTATATTACTCACTCAATATATTCAAATACACTAAATATATTTATATATTTTCATAATTTATCAAACTTATTTTTAATATTTAACTCTATATAAAAGTGTTTTTGAGATTCTATATATATATATTTGTTTTTTATTAAAGAATTTATTTTTAATATATTTAGTTCATCCTATAATTCAAACTTATATGGTTTAAAAAATCCCCATTAATTTATTAATAAAATTTACTTTTATAATATTGAAAAATTAATTTCAAGTTCAGCATTAGATCCATTTCTCTCAGTGTATGTCATATGGTTTGAAGTGTTTCGTTTCGTTTCGTTTCATTTTGGAGATAAGTCGAAGTATTCGAGAGTAGCATATGCTAACTCACACCTTGTATACACCTACACCACACACACACAGATACACACATACACATACACACACACGCACACCTACACAAATACAGAGACAATTTCAAGTTCTTGGCCCAGCGCCCGTCGCCTGTCAATGCTGACGAGTTGATGTTGCTTGTGTTGTGTTTGCTCATAGAGATGGAATCGATCTTAGTCTACATGGATCTAAAATTGTTGTAGTTCTATTTGTTGTTGTTGTTACAGTTGTTGTTGTTGTTCCTGTTGTTGTTGCAGTTGCTCTTGCTGCTTGCTGTCATTTAGTGTCCGACTGTCGACGCAACTGTCAAAATTGACCTAAAAAATCGTAAAGAACACCATAACGAAAATTCGAATTCGAATTTAGAAAAGCGCAGCAAAGCAACATAACAAAAAAAACCAAGTAGAAGAAGAACAATAGCTAAACCTAGAAAAACCAGCACACGGGGAAACTTGATAGCCTTTTCTAGAGCTCCACCTGTGAGCACCCTACACTCGAACCACCCAGTAATAAGAGATATGCACATATGAAATATGGAATATGGAATATAGAATATAGAATATGGTATATGGTATATGGTATATGGTATATGGTATATGGTATATGGTATATGGTATATGGTATATGGTATATGGT
>JBANCZ010002044.1:0-17624 GCA_037040025.1 Sphaerogastrella javana | reverse complement strand
GAGTGTGAGTGCGTGTGTGTGAGAGAGAGAGAGAGAGAGAGAGAGGGAGAGAGAGGGAGAGAGAGAGGGAGAGAGTGAGGGAGAGAGGGAGAGAGGGAGAGAGGGAGAGAGGGAGAGAGGGAGAGAGCGACAGAGCGACTTGGGCATGCCAAGCACAGCTCGAGCTTCGGCAATAGGAAATTATGCGAAATGTGCTCGATTTGCGTAAACAAACCGGAAATGATGGCCTTCCATCGTACTCCTTGCCTTGCGTGCTATCTCCAGCTCACTGCTCTCGCTGCCTGCTGTCCATTTTCAAAATGAATACACACTACGACTGCCATGGAAAGGACAAGCAGCACTGCTGCTTTCTTTTTTTTTTATATTCTTGATGGTTTTTTGTTTTTGTTGTTGTTACTGCTGCGTATTTTGTGTATCTGGCAACTGGTTGGCCGCACCAGTAGTATTTATGCATTTATTTATTTGCCAAAAGGATCAGTCGCGTTCTCCGCGTTCCGACTCATTGTGTGCCTATTATGCTAATTGAACAGTAAAAGTAGCAAAAAAAAAAAAAAGAAAAAAATAACAAAAAAAAAATTGAAAGAAAGGAAAACCCAGGAACAGCGAAAAAAAGCCAAACAAGTTTATAGGCTCCGCGCGTGCTCTGAGCCCCTAAATAGGCGTAGGACTCTGAACTGTGGCTGCTGCTCATAAAAATTTTACTCTCGCCGCAGCAGCTCTAACTGAAAAGTATGTAAATGTACCGGTCGCATGGCCGCATGGCCGCATGGCCGCTCGCTGGTTCGGTTGGGCGAATGAGCAAATATTTTTAATAAAGTTCGTGTCCTAAGCTGATTTTGCTGACCAAAAAAAAAGACGGTCCTGGACGTTGGCTACATAATTAGAGCACTTTCAAATTGTTTGTTGTTATTGCTATTTTTTTGGATGATGTTGTTGTTATTGGTGTTGTTGTTGCTAGGTCTATAGCTGTCCTCTTGTGGTTATTGCAAATTGAATTAGTAGCCGCAGCAGCAGTCAAAATCCTTTTTGTTCATTTTGCCTTTCATGCTACGTGCCAGGCAAATCAAAGTCATTCTCGTAGAGTCCTTAGATTGCTCTGTTACTCCTACTGCTGCTGCTGCTGCTTTAGCTCCTATGTACGTTGTACTTAACCTGACCGTAACCACAAAATGGAAATGCAAATTTTCTCGTGGCCCACGCGACCACAATATCCCCCGTACCCAGCCCCAGCCCATTGTGCAGACTAAATTCTACGTTTTGCTGCTGCTAGTTGGCATTGCCACTCGCGCAACCCAATGCAGCAATTTAATTTCTTAAGCAATTTTCATAATCTGCTGCAAATTGTTTCTGAATGCTGCTGGGTCTCGCCCCAGGACTCAACTGACTCTGCCACTGGAGCGACAGAGACCGCACCATACACTCGTCCTTTCGCACTCCGTGCGACCGACAGTTGTAGCCGTTACATTTTATGCAGTTGGCTGTGGCTGCGGCTGCATTGGAGCCACAGGCTGCGCAGTGTTGGCCAACGTTCCTAAAACTAGGCAAAGTTTTTGCTATTTTATATTAATTTTCACTGACTGCCATCGCGTCCTCGACCTCGCGGCCTCGACGCGTCCTTGAGCCGAGTCGCTTGCGACCATAGACTTCAACCGCCTTCTGCTGCATAATTAAAATTGCAGTTCAATTCGTAGCTCAGCAAAAGTCAGCAGCAGCAGGAGGAGATGTAGAAACACAACTACCAGATGCTGCAGCAGCTGTTGTCGGATATGTCTTGAGCGGAGTTTTCGACTTTTCCGAGAAGAAGGTATATATTAAAGCTGTTTGAATAGGGATATGTTGGAAAATGTTTCGACTGAAGGTTAAAAGTTAGTATATTAAAGAAATTTCATACCTTGACTAAATAAATCATATTGAATAAAAAGTTTTATAACTTTAACTAATTCATATTGCAATACTCTGACTATTATATTTGAATACGTTCAAGGTATATATTTATGACAACACTGTCAATATTACTATCTCTTCTTATCAAAGACTAAATTACCACACAATGACCACAAATAGAATTCTTATAAAGAAGAGAGAGAAAAGCAATTTCATTTGGCAAAACATATTTCTATGGAATACCATAATGTAGTCCTTTCACTAGTATACCTTTTTTTCTATTAAATATGCCCAAAAATAGTAAATCAATTTCCGTTTATGGACTTTTGTTGTTTTCACTGGAATTGAAAAGCTTTTTGCAACTGTGAGAAGTGCGAGAATAATGTATTTTTAGTTTGGGGCATGGCAAATGCAATTGCCTCGCAATCTGCCAGCGATTTCCATTTTTGCTTGTGGCCACTTAACAGCTTGCTACGTTAAGGTCTACTACACTGCTGAGATCCCTGTGGTAGGAGCAGCTGCAGCAGCAGCAGCAGTGGGGCAGCAGCGACAGCATTGACTGCAGCTAATTGTCGGCCCTTGGGGTGCAGCATTTGGAGCGGTTGAATTTCGCACACAAAAACCAATTAAGACGCCCGTGGCGTGTCCAAATTGTTGTTGTTGTTTTGGTTTTACTGGTCGTTTTTGTTGTTGTTGATGTTGTTGTTGGGTCCCCTATGGGGCCAGCGAGTGGCGCGTGATAAATCAAATTTGGTTGCCTTAACAATATTTGCACATACGTCGCACACTCTGCACAGCAGCAACACAACACAAATCAAATCAAATTAAAACATAAAGCGTGCCTCTTCCTGTCACCCTCTCGCACTTCACCCTTCATCTCACCCACGCTCCATGCATACATATGTTAAATGGTCGTATGGGTGGGATAGTGGGGTTGTGTGGTAGAGAGCGGGAGTGTAGAGTATGTAGTCGTTTATTATTCCGGGCGCATGTAGCCGCCATGTTGAGCCTGGCGACGCGTTTATGACGCTGACAGAATTATGAGGCCTACATGCGTTGATTTCTGATTTTCTGATTTCTGAATGCCCAACGCCGACGCCGACGCCTTTTAAATATTTTCACGCAAATAAACTAAACTGTAAGCCGATGCGATGCGCTGGCAAAAAAAAAGGCTCGCCAAATGGATTTTGCAGCGAGCGAAAATGGCAACAACTAAAAAAAAAAATTGAGGAAGAGAATACGTATCAGAAAATCGCAAAACGTGCTTCACATATTTGCAAAGCCTTAGCTTTATTCTATGCTGCTGCTGTTGCTGCTGCTGCTGCTGCTCATGTTGAATCTCATGCTTCTACGGATTTTCTCATTCTCATCATAAATACATCAGCCGTAAGGCTGGTGGGGCGCATATAGAGGCCTGCCACTAGCACTTGAACGCTGCTGCTTCTCCGAAGCGCCGCCTGTCGCTGGCAGCGTGTCACGCGACCTGTCAGCAGGCATAAGCTGACATTTTTATTAAAATGTTTGCGCAGTGAACATTAACTGCGACAACTTAGAGAGACAGAGATAGAGACGGTGACGAAGAGACAGATGTAGAGTCTGTGTGAGTGAGAAGACCCAAAGGACCTGCCCAACTGCCTGGATGTCTGACTGGTTGCTTGGTTGGCCAAGCTTTTTATGCTCTCAGTTTTGTATGTTTTGTTGGCTTCCTTTTGGCCTTTGGCTGTTGCTCACTTGACAATCATGTTATTTGTCATTTGCCCAGCTCATCATTGATTGTCCTGCTTCCTGGCCAACATCATGAGCTGTGTGCCCCAATAAACTCGCTGAGTAAGTGCTCCTTTGTGCGCTTTTTACACCTGCTCTTTGTTAGCAGCAGCATCACTAGTACCACCAGCAACACCACCACCAGCATCACCAGCACTACCATCACCAGCAGCAGCATCAGCAGCAACAGCAGCAGCAGCAGTCTGGTTTAATATGCTTTCCCATGTTGATGGCTCCACCCAGTGGGGGCTTTTATTAACCGAGTGTCAAAGCGTAGTTCTAGCAATAAAATTGCTTGGACAATGAATATTTCTGAGAATTTTTGTTTGGTTTCACTTTTGTGTGGATACCTCTTCTTTTTGAAATCTTTCAAAAGGAATTTAAAGCCACGAATACATACAATGCCAATGCACATAAGCTAAAAAACCCTTTATGTTTCTTAGTTCAACAAAGCTCACCAATATTTGCAAATATTTATTAAATTTAAAGTGAATATTAGCTCGCATTGTTATAAAATAGTTTTAAAGGCTATTCATATGATATTACATTGTTATTTGAATTTAAGCCGATTTTTAAAGCTATATCTCTAAGCGGTTTGACTGACTACGACCTAGAGATGGGAGTGCCAGAAAATAGCAAAAAACGTAACCTACATAGGCACAGGCATAGGCCTACACTCGCTCACATACACTCACATGCACCCACATACACTCACACATCGCTTTTGCAGGTTACGCACACCCATGTGACATATTTGGTTAGCCCGTTTGATGCATAAATAAAAAATCAAGCATGATGTACAAATTCATGCAAAGTACATTTTCATGTAGCCTGACAGTGACGTTGAATTAAAAAACAAAAACTTTGAAGTAGATTCGAGTACCTAAGCCTATAAACTCGGCTCATGTGTGGGTGCAACAGCTAGCTATATCAGACGTATATAGGATATATATATAGTATATACACGCGCGTGTGAAAGGTTGCAATTTAGATTTGTGTCTAGTTCTATGCTCTTTGACTTGAAGAGTCCTTGAGTCATTGCTATACTCTGGGATTCTCTACATTAGTAAATAAGAAAGAAATATTTGTAAATTGTTAAAGACTTTTCTAATGGAGCTTCGTTGTGTTCGTTGTGTGTAGACGAAATTAATAAATATCCTACTTTATAAAAATTTCTGTAAAATTTATATTATGACTGAGCTGATCTGTACATCCTGTTTTGCAAAGCTGCTCAAATAAATTCTCCACTTTAATTTTGTGCTTGGTAAACCATAAAATTTATGATTCCAATTAGAGAGCATCTGCATGGTCGACCTGACGACCCCACGTATTCTCTCTGCTTTGGCTTTGTTATTATTCTTTTTTTTTTATATATACATATTTATTTTACATTTTTTTGTACGTTCAAAAAAATTTGAAACAATTTGGCGGTGTAGATATGCTTGTTTGTTTTTGGCGCCAGCCGCTTTCATTTTTTCATTTTGCCACGCGTTCACAGCAGCTGACGCAGCTCAAATCAATCAAATCAATGTGTGGAGATGTTTGCCCCGACCATCGACATGAGCCTTGGGGTTTTTTGGTTTTGGGTTTAGGTTGGGCTCTTGGGTTTGAGTTTGATTTTGGGCTTGGGTTTACGTTGAGTAGGTTTCTTTTCCTTTATTTTTGTGTGTGTGTGTGGAATGTGGTGACGGCTCGAAAATCAGACGAAATGTAATACAATAAAGAGCAAATACGCTCTCAGACAAAAAAGGAACTCGTACTCATACACACAGTCACAAGTCCACATTCACACACATTCATGTATACACTCACACTCTCACACACACTCATACTCTCACGCAGACACTCACACATTATACAAAGTGGCGTAAACTAACTAAATAACAGTAACAATAACTTAAGTGTGCTTTGTGTATTAGCAAGGTCTGAGTGGGGTAGGACGGAACACAGAGCACAGGGTAGAGTATGCTTGATGGGTTGGGCTATCTCGATATATCTGACTCGAACCCAATCCTAACCGCCCCCCCCCCCACTGCCTGCCTGCTGCTACCACTCCTGCTCCTCTTCCACCTCCTTATTCAACTTCAGTCTGGTCAGTGCCAGCTTCAGGCGACTGCTGCAAAAGTTTTTATTTATACACACGTTTCGTGTGCAGCAGCAGCAGCAGGAACAGCCAGCGACAATAGGAATGAGTATCCGAATGAGAATCTGAATCAGAAACTGAATCAGAGAATGGCGAATGGCGAATGGAGACTCTTGGAATGGCTATGCTACGTTTCGTTTGTTACGTTCGTTTCGTTTTGCTTTGTTTTGTTTTGTTTGTTTGTTTATTTGTCGTTTGCTTTGTTTCGTGTGTTGGCAATCTATGCCATGCTCCTAAATTGACTAGCCAGGCAACTAGAACGCACACAAACCCCCATGCGCATGGAATGAAAGAATCTCGAACGATTGTTAAAGCTCACGTACCGCATACACACACTCATAGCTCACAGCTGTGAGACCAATGGCCACATGTCGTATACGTCGCAAATATCTTTTCGCCAGGCATCTGCAGCAATGACTCCTCGCTCCCGCCTTCGATCTTTGCATTTGCAATCAGCCGCATGGAGTGGCTGAGCGCGCGCCCAAGCGACAAGTGACCACACAACAACAACATCATCATACACACACCAAGACACACACACACACACACACACACACACACAGCAACACCCATGTATGTACACACAAACACGCTCACTCGCTATGAACTTTCGATACTTTTAATTATTGCGTACATGACCGTAACGCTGTTGCAGGACTTTGCAGGCGACAGAGAAACCTGTACGGTAGCCCAGTTTTAGTGCACGTTTGTATTAATCAGAGAACTGTGAAGTTTACCATTATAAGTGTGTGTGTATGTTTTCCCTCTCTCTCGCACTCGCTCCTTCTCCCTTCCTTTTCTCTCGTTCTCTGTTAGCAGCGAAAGGACATTGTATTTGGGTTCGAATTGTGCTAGTTTTGTGACTTAGTACCTTTTGGGACCGACAAAGTTTTGCTTCATTAAAAACCAGTAGACGTTTCATATTTTTTCAAGAACGTGACGCAACATGAACTAAATCTAGAAAGATTCTATGGCTAGTGGTCAGTGGAACAATTACCCGAAGAGACCAACCTCATGCTGCTAGATTTTTGGGGCATTCTATAGCAGCTAGTGGCTAACCTGATTGACGCATAAACAGGCAATTAAATCTGTTGTGGGTAAAGGACAGGCTGAGTTTCAATTGTTAAAATCACCTTTAGCCACTTGCCGTTTGCTGTTTTCCGTTTGCGATGTGCATTGAGGGCGTTAAATGAATTTCCACGCACGCGTTTCAAATCAAATTTACGAAAATTTAATTTCAGGCTCTCGCTTTCATGCTCCAGCAAATGTGCGTGCGTGTCCCGTGTGATACATGTATACATACACACACACATAAACACATACACATGCACATATTCTGACTAAAATGTGGGTGAATGTTTCAACGTGTGTATGTGTGGTTGTGTGTATGTGTGGCATGACCAGGCCATGGGCACGTTTCTAGATTTGTTTACTTTGTAGCCAGAGCGACGTACAAATAAATTTCTATAAATTCTTGCGCGGCATTTCATTTGGCCCCAGTCGTTGTCCAAAATTTGCCAGCACAACATTCAGTCGAGAGTCATCTCACATTCACATTCACATTCGCATTCGCATACACATTCACATAGACTATGCTTCGAGTACTCAACTGCACTCACACCCCTCAGCTGGCTCACACACTCAGACGCTCGCACTCTCTTGCCTATAGCATTTACAGATTCCAGTAGGAGTAGCAGCAACGACTCTGGCTTATTTATTTATTCATTCGCTGCGCTCACACAATTCACAAACACTCACTTGTCCCTGTGTGTGTGTGTGTCTGTGTGTTTGTTTGCAATTTTCTGTTTGAAAGGATATTGTAGAGTCTAAAAGCAGACACAAAAGCAACCACATCAGCAGCAGTAGCAGCTGCCCTCAGACAACCAGCAGAGACATCACGCACTGTGTGTATCGTGTGTGTGTGTGAGTGTGTGAGTGCCAGAGTTGCCAGCCCCTTTCAAAAGCATATTTAGATGCATAGCTGCCCATAATGTTGACCCGAATTTTTGCCAAAAACTGTGTACAAATAAATAAAGCAACAAGAAATTTCAAATTCTTGACCTGACAAAGTCGACTTTAGCATACGCTAGCTAAAAAATGTCCACGCCAGTGTACTCCCCAAATACAAACAAACACACACGCATATTATTATCAAGACAAATTTCAAATTAACTTGAATAAATTGTAAAATATATATGCAACATTTTCGATACAAATTTAAAATGTAGTTGGCATGCTTTCATAGCTTTGTATTGGAAGGGTATTCAAATCCATTCAGGACATTAGCAACTGGCACGCACTCTGTCCAAAGCCCCCTACGCTTTTGGGTCAACAAGAGCGACGGGTTAAGGCCTTACAATACATATTTTATCTTCGCCAAAGCAACACTCGCTTTCCACACAAGCAAAAAAAAAAAAAAAAAAAAAAAATAGAAGATTGCAAAACCAAAATAAATAAGATTCGATTTATGTCGCTATCCCTAAAAATGGTTGTTCGTATTTATTTATAGAACGTTCAAATAGTTCGTTTAGCATCCAACGTACTCCACTTTGGCATATGTAGGTGCATCAGGCAAGGAGCGAAGTGAAGTAGAGTGGAGTGGATTGAAATGGTGTGGAGTGGAGAATTAGGAAACAGTATTGAGGTTGTTGGGTATTGAAGAACTTCACCGTTTCCCTTTCAGGCCGCAAACATTTTTATTTGCTTTGCGGATTTGCGTATTGTGCACGATGCCGCTTGATGTTTTCGTTTCTGTGGCAGCAAATTTTTAATGAATTTACACGTCGTGTGGGACCTTTATAACACCCTTCTTGAAGGCTATGATGATAGTATATAGTATAGGGTATTCAGAGAGTGAGAGAGTCTGACTCATTTGATATTCAAAACACATTCGGTAAATATTGATACGACCGCAAATTGTTTAAAATGCGACGACAGTCCATTGCAAATTGTTAACTAAAAAAGGAAACCGATTCAAAATTTTCGAATTTAACAGCAGGAAAAACGCAAATCACGCGGCACTCGGGAAAACTTTCTGATGTTGGGGTTGACTGGTTGAATGGTTGAATGGCATCATGCGGAGTTTACTCACTCGTCGTACACTTGATTATTGGCATCATGCGGCGTATACTTGATTATTACCAATCAGCTCGGCAGTCAGCAGCATTTGCTGATTCCCTTTTAGTAGTTGGTTGGCAAAAAGCGAGCTAATTGTATCATTAAGGCGACGCCAGACCCATTCCTCTAACCCGATCACACACACACATTGAGCGAGAGCACTAAGCTAAAGTAAAAGTAAATTAAAATTGATGCTGATGGCTGATGGCTGAAGCGGATATCTGGATGTGGATGCCAATTTTTAGTTAAAACTTTTTTTTTTCAAGCCTGTCCACAAAATGATTAATTATGCCTCCAACGAGCAGCCACGTCAAAGGAGTGAATTTTGCTTTTACTCTGCCGCCATTCGCAACGTTTCATATTAATAAGGACGACGGTTGGGGGCCAATAAAAACCATAGAGTGATCAACGAAGTAGCTTGAAATCAGCATAATGCACCCGGATATCGTTACGGCCACATTAAATTTGGTACGGCTTTTTGTGGTAAATCATTGTGCCCTATTGGCGTTTCATTGTATAAGTGTAAAAGTTTTTCGATTATACAAAAAGTTGGTTGATGCTAAGCGCACTATACACATACACAAACACGCACATGCGAATACTCTTTCTCACACACACACACACACACACTTACACTGTGAAAGTGCCTTAAGCTAATTTAGCAATTTTTGCTTTGTGTAGAGCGAAGATAAGAAAATCAAGAAAAAAATAGGAATTTTTAATTGGAAATCTTTTGACTGCACACAACATTTCGATTTGTACCCTATATAAAAGAGGCAAGTCTACTGAAAAAAATGAAACTTTGATTGATTTATCTGTTAGTGGAGAGACAAGATAGTAAGAAAGAAAGAGAAAGAAACAGAGAGAGAGATAGAACGTAGTAAAAGACTAACTGTACGCAAAGCTCTAAAGCAGAAGTAGGCAAAACGTGAATGTTAAAATTGCAATTGTTAACCCGTCTCTCGACTGAAAACGAACTATTTCGTTTGCCAGACTCTATTCTAGTCTTTTTCTTTTGCTTGAACTACTGATGTAACAGTTACAGTTACTGTTGTGCCTGGACTTCCTACTGTCATATCTTGTGCTGTCTATTTTCTGCTTATTTGACTTCGCTCAGTGTCCTTCACTGTCATTTAGTTAGCTTTGTGTGAGCCCTATGAAATTTATGCAATATTTTTTTTAGAATGTGCTTTTTCATTTTGGTTGATGTTGTTGATGTGCTTTTGGGCCTGATTTGCGTTTGGGTCAGTATGTAATAATGGTCGAAGTTCACTTAAAACTCATATGCCAGAAAATACGCAGCGCATACAGAAAACCATAAACTTGCCACATTTGCATAATATGCTATGTTGTTGCTATTTCTCTGATGCTGCTGCTGCTGCTGATGCCACAAAAAGCAGTCATGTAGCAACAACAAACAGCCAGTAAAAGTCTCTTGGCACGAAACGTATTTCACCAATAAATTGAGGAAATATTTAGCTACATCTACCCCGAAGTCCTTATGGTCCTCTAGTACTACTCAATGCCCACTACTAGCAATTCTCTGGCACCCCAATGCCGCAGCAGCACACACTTAGAACCCAAAATGCCACAGTTCAAAGCAATGACTTGATTTTTGGTTTCTTCTACCCAAAAATCGCTGCTCATATTCCATGCAAATTCACATCAACTTTTGCTATATGTATAGAGTATAGAATAGAATGGCATAGTATAAATGTAGGACTCAAGTCTGATCTGAGTGCACATTTTGCAATTCTGTGCAGTTTTTGTTGCTATTTGGTATTTGCTGTTGCTGTGGCAGTAACATGTTGCAATTGATATTGATGCAATAATACATGACTTTGTGCATATAGCAACATTGTTAAGTTAATATCTGCAACAATGTTTGTTAGATAAATATTTAACAATATTGCTAAAATGTTGCTAAAATTCTAAGAACCAAGAAGCTGCAGTTGAAAGCAGTATACAAATTTCATTTAGACAAACAAATTGTGAAAGTTTCAGTGTAAATGTGTGTGGTATATAAATTGTGGGGATTTCAAATGGGTTTTCATGTAGATTTCAATGTAAAATAGATTTCTTGAAACAATTTCAACAAGAAAATGGAAATGCAGCATTGTTTTTTTGAATGGTAAAGGATTTTTGGGCCAGGTATTTTTACAAGTCAGCATTTGAAGTTCTTGTATATTATATGCAATATACTACCAAATTAATGATGAATATAGAAAGAATTATAAAAAAAATTCGGCTAAAGAACAAGTAGGGACACGTATTCATTTCATTGACTTCCTTCTATTAGAAAGTTGGACAACCTTTTTAGCCATTTTGGGCCTTATTTCGGATGCTGTCTTTTTAACAATTTCCGTGCACGTTGTTTGTCAAATGTTTTGAACTTGGTAACAAAAGCTCTTAAATACTTTTTACATAGCAACAACAGAATTGTAAACAACAAAGAAAAGTAGAAACTTTACTTTCGCATGAATAGTTGAGCTGGTTCTTTGTGTTGCTGTCCATCGATTTCGAGTCGTGGCGTAAATGTAAATGTGTGTTTTGTCTTCGATTAATTCATTATGAGTGGCCTGTCAGTGTTCGGCAGTTGTCAATGTTGTAGTTAAGGGCTTAGTTGTGGCATTAGGCGTCGATTTAACATCATCCCTAGACTAAGAGACGACAACCTCGCACAACTCTCGATGAGTGGAAGTTTTGTGCGTTAAGAGCGCTTAAAAGCGCTTCGGGCCAGGCTTAGGCCAACTTATGAATGCGCGTGATCACACATACACACACACACACACACACACTCACACATACCCAGGCACTCACACAGATACAAATACACGCAAAGATACACACATTGTACGCACATTGAGGCAGTGTGTCAGAATGCTGATAAAATGTGAAGCGGATTAAGAGCTGCTTTTCTGTTCAGAGCCTTCTTCGAGGGGACAAACGCCTACCACCTATCACCACCACCAACAGCGAAAACATGTAGAACTGTAAGCGGTACTGAGACTGGGAATAGATGTAGGACTGGGTGTGCTTTGGAGTCTGTCCACCGTCGACTTTGTACAATCAGTAAATGGCACTTGATTCACGGCGCAAGTGGAATTTTTGATAACTTTAGGAGCAGTGGAAGAAAAGTTGGTCAAAAAGTTGACTCTGTCGCTTTAATGCGTATAAATGCTCAGAGCTTGAGCTACACCAAAAGAGCTTGAAAGAGAATGTGTCTCTTTGCGTGTGAGTGTGTGTGAGTGTATGAGTGCGGGTGTAGGTATGACTCGTTGGCGTTTGGCTATGCGGTACTTGGCGCTCTCAAAGCCAAGTTAAATCCAGTGCTGACTTTGGCTTTGCTTTACGTGTCGACTTCGCTTCTTTAAGCACAGTTTCTTCTCTGACTCGCTTTTTTTCTCTCTTCCTCTCTTCTAGACTTTTCCTGTTTCTTTTGCTTTTTGTGTGTTGCCCAAAGTTGACAAAGTTTGCAGCTTGAACATTTGCGCCTCAACGCACACGCAAGCACACTCTCACGCACACACAAACATACAGACACACTTACGCACTGCCATATACACACATACATACATACATAATTCAAGAAGACGCTGGCAAACACGTCACACAAATGTCGCCAAAAGCAACTCTCTTCCATGCGCGCCATCAATCTTGGCTAGCTGCCTCTCCCTCTGCCGCTGCCTTACTCGGCTCCTTCACCTCTGCCACTGTTAATGCCGCTACCTCTTCCCCTCTTGCTGCCCTTGACTCATGCTATAGCTTTCAGTACTCCAGCTCCGCTGTCGCTGTTCAGCGCAATTGAATTATTACATCGGGTCGAACAGCGTTTTGGCCATTGGTCACTTAACCGACAACGACAACATCTACAGTGCAAACAACAACGTTAACAACAACAGCAACATCAACAGCCAAGAGCCAAAAGCAACAAGCAACTTCACCATCTGACAACAACAACAACAACAAAAATAACAACAGCAACAACAACAACATGCGAACAGCGACACTCATTTGCAGTCATGTTTGTTTGTGTAAGTTTCCCTTGCTCCAGGCAGAGATGCCAGCTGTCAAGCATGCTTTAAATTATGTCTAATGTGCATGTAGTACCCGGCATTGCTCGTACACTCTGTCTTTAGAGTCTTGTACATAGATAAAGTCAAGATTCAATTCTATAAACTAATCTAACTTCTCCTTTCGTTTGTCCATATGGTATTATTTTGTAAATATCTAAGGAATTAGAATTATAAGTTGAAGACTTTTAGAAGATATCACAGCATCTGTTGATATAATATATATAACATTTTATAAAGCTATACCTATATTTATATTGGGTAATATTATTGTTTTTAAAAACTGGGAATTTTATTTTTATTTTGCTTTTTATACAATCTTCAACGTTTTAATTACTAGGAGAAAGGACTCTTATTGTGCTTGAGTTTCAAGCTATATTTCAACAATTTTGTATAATAGTGTAAGTTGTACAATATATGGCTGCCATTAATATGGCTTTAAAACGGCTAAATGGCCATCACTGTCTAAGCTCTTACATGGCTACATTGTGACAGCAGCTTGTTCATTTTCTTGTTGTACGCACAGAAAATTAAAACAATTTTAACAGCTACTCTTGAGATGTCGTCTCTCATTCGTCTATATATACGTTCGTCTGTCCAGTCCGTCCAACTGTCCGTGCGTCTTTGGTCCTTTTGTTGTATGACGCTTGCTATTTGCCGTTTGCTGTTTGCTGCTTGTCGTCTACGTTAGCTCCATAAATAAAACATGTCAGCTTGTTATTGCTGTCCCCAGACAGTGTTTGAGCCTGACCCAGGGCTGAGTGTTTTGGCCTGCAGCTTGTTTTTGTTATTGGTAGTATATATGGATTGGGTCGGGATTGATATTGCTATTGGCATTGGCACTGGAACTGAGACTAAGAGAGGCTGAGACGCGTTTGCTTTTGTTATTGAACTATTTACATTTGTTGCTGCTGCTGCCGCTGCTTTCTGTTAATTTACGACTCTCAACTTGGATGGGAAGTCTAATGTTTTCGCTGTGTCTGAAGCTTAAAGCAGCCGGCAAATTGTTGTTCATAAATAAATATGCGGCGCATAAATCGCTATGCTATAAACAAGGCCTAAAACATGCCCGAAACAAGCACCTAAAACAGGCGTCAAGCGATTTATAGGCATTGATTTTCTTTTCCCACCAATGACAACAGCAACAACACCCAAATCGAGACGTGCTAAAAGCCCCGGTCCGAGCGCTAAAGTTCGAGTGAAAGTGAAACTTTTTGGTCAAACAATTTGGCCAGGTCAGCCACAGCAGCACGTTGTTATTAGAAGTATTGGCCATATTGGCATTTGCAGCTGTATTGCTGTCACGGCCCTGTCTGACACTTATTAGATAAGTTTTCCATCCGTCTGGGGAATATGATACGAAGATCCCCAACCTCTTTTATATCCTCTCTACTCGCTATATTTGGAGTTGAGCTCATCATTTGGCCATTTTAGCATTCGGCATTCAGTCAGCCCAGGCCAGATCCACTGTGATTTTAATTACATGCTTAGCTAAAAATATTTGAGCATCTCTTCTAAGTACTACATTGTTTGGTAAATCGAAGGCTTAGCCATTGCCGTAAGAGATTTTGTTTGTCTTAGCCTTAGTCGGGGCATTTAAATTGATCAAAAATGTTGCATAGAAATTTGGAGCAGGAATCCATAAGACAATTTCATTCAATCTATAAGTAATTTCTTTGCCGTTTTTATCACTCTAAAGCACAGAGAGAGATAGATATATAGAGGGAAAGAGAGCGAGCGAGAGAGAAAGAGAGAGAGAGAACGAGAGTGAGAGATATTGGGTCGATATGCTGAGACCACCCACGTGATTTGAATATTTTTCCAATAAACTTCAACAGCTTTTCAACTTTCAACAGTTTGAGGCAAGCGTGTGTTGGTGGCTCTAACTGTGGCTCTGGCTCTGATTCTGATTCTGGCCCTCTAACACTGGCACTGTTTTTGGGGAGCTGCTGATTCTATAGATGTGCCCTATGCCCAGCTAGGCCGTCTGTCTTTATCTATTGGATTTAAATTCCCTACCCGCCCTCATGGCCGTCCGTCTCAGTGGCTGCCTACAATCTCTGGGCTCCACCTCACTTTCATGTCCGGCTGAGTGTTTTTACTGCTTCGCTTCGCTTCAATTTGATTTGGTTTGCTTTTGCTTTTGCTTTTGAGTATCGCTTTAGCTATTGCCTTTGTGTTCGCGAACTTAAGCTTAATCGAATTTGCCGCAAATTGGCAATAAATTTTAATTCTGAATGGAAACCCCACTGTGTGTTGATTGAAGTTAATCAAAGCCACGCCGCTGTTTTCTTTCGTTCTTAAATTTCAACTTTTCCACCTGCCCCACTCTCTGTTACTTTCGCCCATCATCCTCTTCATTTACCTATTGCCCAGAATGTAGTTCATCTAGTCCGTCCGTCTTATGCATTTGTGGCTGTTGTTGTGCCTATTTGTTTCCTTGTTGGGGCAATGCACTCGCGCTGCCCGAAAACCCATTCAATTTGCAGTCCAAAAGCATCGCGTTGCAACAAAACAAAACTAGAAAAAAAAGAACCCCAAACGAAAGAAATAAAAAGCGAACTTCAGCGGTAAACAAGTTGCAAAGAGCGAAAGCCAAAAACGAGAGAGAGAGAACAAAAACAACAAAAAACAACAACCACGCAATATGCCTCACCTTAGCCAATGAATGCAATTTTTTTTCTATTTTATTTTTTGCTCTTGCCTCATGATGCCGTTACCCCCTGCAGTGTGCTCCTTGTTCTTTCAACCACTTCATCAAATTCATTCAGCGCTGCGGCAATGCTTTTTATACCCTGTACTCGCGCTTAACAAAAACCATGAATGCCTTCTATAGAATGTTTGTAACGAGTTAATATACGGACAAAAACAAAAATCTGGAAAACTATCGGCTTTACTATCGCGTGCATAAAAATTGTTAATCAACTTAAATGCATGCAATTGTGCTTGGAAAATTCTTTTTTTTTTTTTTTGTTTTTGATACTGAATCTTGAGTTCAGTCATTTAAACAATTATGAATAATGGAATTATGTTTAATACTTCACATATATTATATGTTTGTAAATAGAACAAGTAAAGCTTATCTTGTCGTATTTGAGACTATGTTTAAAGAACTTCCACAAATGTATTCAATTATTCACAAACTTGCTGCAAGTTTTTGTAGTTGACAACCAAACCTAAATCTTTGAGTTAAAATATTAGAATTTCTTAGATGAAATGAAGAGAGATGTAAAAATATATATTTTTTTTATAAATATTTGTAAGCGGCCCAGATCTAATTTTTAGCAAGAAAATGCGAAAGTCCATCACATCAGTTGTTTTTCGCTGAGGCTTTTGGAGCCCTAATCAGCTAAAATTGCCTTGGTAACCTAAAAAACAACAACAACAAAAGCAGCAACAAATAAAACAGCTGCAATTCTAGGACCAACGACAGGACATGGAAAATGTTGCTGTGTTAGAAAATGCCGGCGGCTGTCAGGATAACGAGCAGGACGATTACGCCCACGCTTCTACTCGGCCATCACTCGATGTCATCGTTGTCGTCTGTCTGTCTGTCTGACTGTCCCCATGGTCTGCCCCGCTTTAGTCGTCGGTTGGCTAAAACTTAAGAGTAGCAACGTCAATGGCAACAACCAGTGGCAAGTCCTGTTAGTCGCCGTGTAAAATGGAAGTGGATTTGATGAGTGGCATTGCCGGGGTCTAGCCAGCTTGAAGTTGCAACGTTTTGACACTAATTTCATTCCGTTGAAGCATTTTTTGTGGCGCCAACAAAGTGCAGCAAAGTGCGGCTAAAATACACAGCGAGCAAAGCTATTCAATAAAGAGACGAGCAGACATGCAGGCAAAAAGACAGAGCGACAGACTGGCTGACTGGCTGACTGCCTGATGAACTGTCAAAAAATATTGTTGCTGCTGCTGCTGCCGTTTAGGCTATTCACAGTGCCTGAAATAAGTTTTGTAATTGAGTTGCACTACATTTAATTGCAATTTGCCAGATGTTTACCAAAAAACACAGCTCAAAAAGTTTGTTCCCGCTTCAAGTACTGAGCGTATTTATTTTAGTTTCCCAACGCCAGCTAAATCTGTTTGCATTCCGAGTTAACTGGAAAAAGTGTAAACGCTTTTGGTGCCGCCAACAACAACAAACACAATATATATATATATATACACTCACACAAAAGCATTTTTGTATTTCAGTGCAGAGCGACAAATGCAGATACAGATACAGCTGGTTTTATAGATAGAGATAGGGATAGAGATAGAGATAGTGGTAGATATAGAAATAGAGAGATATAGAGATACAGCTAAAGCTGGCATAGAGATATAGCTACATTTTATTGGCAGCTTTCGGTTGTTTCAGCTCGTTTAACTAAGTTTCTCAAGTGCGTCAAGTGGCAATGGGTAAAAAACTGAAACTTCATTTACGCCGCACAGTGGTGCAGCATTCAATAAATCATTGTATAATTAATGTATTTTCCGTTCTGCTAATTGCAGTTTCTACTTTTACGAATACGATTGATTGGAATTTATATCTCTAGAATACTAAATGAAATACAGTATAATTCACTTAGCTGCCTCGATGCTTAGCTGCATCGTCAAGATAACTGCCTTAATTTCTATTTTTTCTGCATTTATGGTCTCAT
>JBANCZ010002043.1:0-17640 GCA_037040025.1 Sphaerogastrella javana | reverse complement strand
ACCTCTCTCTCTCTCTCTCTCTGTTTATGACTCAATAATGAGTTGGCAAATTTCTGAATATATATATATATATATTTGTTTAGGTAATACTATATGCTGTATTGTCTGAATGCATCTATCACCTTTTCAATTTCAGTTGCAACTAGGGATGGCACAATTAATTCTGATGATGCACAATAATCGATTAGTTTCCTACAAATTTCAATTTAATCGAATTGAAAAAAGTTTAATATAAGTAATCACAAGGTTAAAATTAATCATATGTTTAAGTAACCGATTAATAGATATTTTTTGCCATCCCTAGATGCAACTGTCTAAGAACAAGGCTGCAAAATCATAAGGACAAGCTGAATGGGAAGACATCAAAGCATATTCTCTCTTTCTCACTATCTATCTCCATATCTATCTCACTTTGACTCTTACTAAATTTGAGCTTCTATATAAGAGTGACTATCTTTCTCTTTGCTCAACTCTAAACTCTTTGACTTGTTCAAGTTTGTACGATAATTCCAATTGCAAATTCGAGTACATAATATTTATTCATTTGGCATTTGCTTTGGGAAACCAAAGTCCAAAAATAATACCCTATCTTCCCATCCATCATATGCTGCATTTATGAGTTTTGCTTTTGTTGAGTCGTGTGGCACAGCACGAGCTGCAAACAGGACAAAGGACACTGGACAGTGGACAGTGGACAGTGGACAGTGGACACAGGGCACAGGACACTGGACACTGGACACTGGACACTAGCCACGCCTGGCCAATTTGTAGTTCTTTTAATTAGTTTGTGCAAAGCCCACAAAAAACTTTGGAGCAAATAGTCAACATACCAACAACAGCAACAAGAAATGGGCGAATGCAATAAGCAAACACACAAGCTAACATATAAATAAATAAATATTTAAATATGTAAATATGTAAATAAATGCGAGAATATCAACAAAGGAATTCAATTATGCATGCCTAATTGCATTTGGGACACCTTCCAGTTATCCCTGACTCTCAACAAATGCAAGTTTATACTCTTGTTGTTACTATTATTATTGTTGTTGTTGTTGTTGTTGTGTACATTGTTATTGTTTTAATTTCAATTGTTGCCTTCGTTCACAATCAAATGCAAAGTTTGCATTTTGTATCTACCTCAACAGAGCAGAATTTGATCAAATTTCAATAATATACCGAATCTCTCTATTTTCTTTTATTTGTAGAATCATTTTTCTCTTCAATTTATGTCAAAATAAATAGATGAAATCAAACAATTTGATAAGAAGTTGAGCAACAATGTCAAGTGTGCCAATAAATTTACCTTTTGCCCTTTGACTTTGACTTTTGTTTCACCTACAGGTTGCTGTCTCGGTGTGTGTCTGTCTCTCTCTCTCTCTCTCTATCTATGGCTATTGTTTCAGTTGTTCTTTTGGGTGTATTTAAGAAAGTTTTTGTCAGAAGTATGTTTATCAAATATTTGCCAATGATCTAAGCTTTAGCTATTTACAATTTACCAAATCAAATTTCGCCCTATTCTAATTTATGTGGATTTTTTTGTATCAGCGCCAATGATTTTTTTGGGTAACATTTTCTGCAAGTTCAAAGATAGAACGAGTGTTTTGTTGTTCATTAGTTAACTAAAAGTTGTTACGCTTTGTCGAATTGCTTTTTGATTTTTACATGTAAATATAAATTAATAAATGTTTTTATTTGTCTTGTAGTCTTAATGTTATATACACTACAAAAGATTTCCCAGATAAAGATGAAATAGGTTTTAATTACAATAGTTGAATAATCTGACTTTGGCTTTCAAATGTAAAGAGCACTGTTTGCTTTCTCTCTCTCTCTCTCTCTCTCTATCTCTCTAGCTCCCTTTCTCTGTCTCCTTTTTCTGTTCCACTCACTCTCAAAGTTTTAACTGTTTCAATCGTTTTTCGTTTTCCAATTTACTGGCCATTCAATATTGTAAGTTGTTATAGCTTCTTGATGGTGCCCGCGGCGGTTTCTATAATGCGTCTAGTTTTATTACATATTGTGAGCTTATTGTCATCTATACACACACAAACCTATCGGAATATATATGTATATATATATAAATACACAGGGTATATCCCTATGTATTTGTTAAAAAATATATAGAGAATAATTTGATTGACAAGTCGAAGTTCTTGCACACTTACTATCGGTTATATACATTAATCTATAGCAAGCGATTTAGTTTTAGACAAAACAATTATATTATAACTTGAAAATATTTTCAAATATTTTATTATTATTATTTTTTTTTTATTTTTAATACTCCAGAATTTTCATTTAAATTTTATAGAATCTATTCATGAATTATAATATATTGGATTATAAATCGAATGTGAGCGTTGATTTGTACTTTGAAACGATTTGTGAGATGTACGAAAGCATCGATAAATTCGATTATTGGCTTTCGATTATTAGGGTATACACTAAAACAGCAAAATGGGGTAAGGCAAAAGGCAAAATGCCCTAGAGCCCAATAAGGGATGATGGGAATTTTTGCTAAGAATTTTTCATTTCCTTTAACGCAGCATGCATTGTGTATGTGTGTGTGTGTGAGTGTTTGTGAGTGTGTGTGAGTGCTTGTGAGTGTGTGTGTGTGTGTGTCAAGTAGACGGCATAGCAGGGGTACGCGTAGGGGGCATCTATGTTATTGCTGCCCCAACTGTCAAAGTATCCAAACTACCCCTGCTGCTCTACAGCCCCATGGCTCTCCTTCTAACTTGCCTCTTGCCTCTAACTAGACAATTTCAAATGCTGCTGCTGTCCTGTTTAGTTTCACACACACTCACATACTCACACTCACATACACTCACTCAGACTGAGACACAATCACTTACACCCACACAGTGACTCGCACACAGAGCAAGCACAGCTATTGAGAGCATTCAATATTCGCCTCTATCGATGTGATTCGTATACACATATATATACTCTATACATCCTATACGTATACATATACTCCCTATATATATCCATATCGTATATCATTTATATATTTGTTATATTACCACACTTGTCGGTCGTCTAACAGCCAATGATGTGTGCGCCAATGGACTCAGCTGTAAGCTATAAGCTCTAAGCTGTTAGCTCGGTGCTGTAAGTGCAGCCAACTTCAAGTGTGGGCGGATATTGTCACACCCATACACATACGTACTCACAAATACACACAGACATGCAATGCAAGGGGCAATAGTTGAGCTGCAGATCAAAATCAGTTTAAAAAAATTCTAAAAAAAAAAGTCTAAAAAATATTTATCGATTCTCACTTTCGCTGCGATTGAGTGAACTGTATTTACCTATCGATATCAATATCAATTGAATACTTTCTATACGACTTGATTTTATGACATTTCCGCGCCCAAAAACTCTGCCCAAAAAAACTTTAAAATACTTTTCCAATTCGCGTGCGTCTATCTGTAAAAAATCACGGTCCTCGGTACCCCAGCTTGTGTGACCTCTACCCTCAGCCCACTGTGCATTGCTACACGTTTCTATACGGTTTTGGCTGTCATGTACAATAAATGAAATCAAAATGGCAAAACCGATTACAAAACTTGTCAAAGTTGTTTGCCTCGCCGACAATCTACTGATAATTACTATCTGGGGAGCACTAACTTATAGGTTCGAGTCTGCGAGACTTTCTCTGCGATGACGGCTCTGCCTGTACTCATATCATCATAGCCAACTTCAACTTGTACTTTGCGGCGACTTGAACTTTACTCAATTTCGTGTCTCTTTTTCACATATATATATATATATATATATAAATAGTACTTACAGATATTTTTTATATCTATGTTTCATATACTCTAACTTGAGATATTTCTTATTGCCTATGAACTACATATGCATAGTGGGAGACATGAGGATTAACTGAGCTAAAATATTCATTGAAAACGAATCTAAAAAGTAGACTATCGTATAACTATCGCAAGAGTTTAAGATTATTAAAGTTGATTCAATCATAGTGTATATAAGCTGCGACAGTATCGTGCATAAATTGTTCAAATACATATATTTTTTTTCATTTTAAGAGACATTCTATGCAAGGCAGGGCGTGGCAAGGGGCGACGCTGGGCTGGCAATCAGCGAATCGAAATCGCAATGGTAAAACGTGTGTCAGCAGAAAGTCGAAAGTCGAAAACGGAAAGTAGAAAGTGCCGATACTAAGCTCTGTTTCTGTCTCTGCCTCTGACTCTGCCTCTGCCTCTGCCTCTGCCTCACGCACAGAGACACAACACGATGCCTGTCAAAAGTTGCAAGTTCTCATGTTTGCCACGCCCACACTATGCTATCAGTTGTAGTGCTGTATGTGTGCGTGCGTGTTTGTGTGTGTGTGTGTGTGCGTTGTTGGTGCAATTATTTAACTTTTCAAAACTCATATAACTAATAATGCAATATAACGGCAAATATTTGTTGACAACACACAGCGCTGTAATCAGCAGGGTTGCAAGGGTCTGAAACGCGGGTAGGATGGGGTGTTGATGGGTGTTCAAGGCCCACATGTGACGTGTGTGACAACATTGTTGACTTGGCTCCAGAAGTAGCAGCAACTCGATGACAACTCAACAACTCAACAGCTCAGCTTAAGAGAACTCGACAACCCGGCAACTCTGCAGCTCGACAACTCTGCAACTCTGCAGCTCGACAACTCTGCAACTCTGCAACTTGCAACTTAGGGATGCGTTTTTTGTTTTTATGATTATTATATTTTGTTTTGCCAAAAATTACTTCATAACTGCTTGAAGAGCTTGCTTATTGCCACAGCACCCGGCAAGAGGGGTAGCAGAGCCTTGTGTATTATACTCTCTGCTTTCTCTTGTCGCCTTTATCTTTTCTGTTTCCTTCTCGTGTTCAGTTGCAAGTTGCAACTTGCATCGCAAGGCTGACTAATTAAATATGATAAATATGAGACAAGCAACTTTATGCGGCGCGTGTCAACAGGCGAGACAACAAGCACAGGCCCCACAACCCTGTACTGCACTTTCCACTGGGCTGTCAGTGCTTATAAAGTTTCAGGCATCAATTTCTATGGCATCGAAACTTGAGAATCCCACAGAATTACCAAAAATCCTAGACAACTTTTTACAGCTAATGAGTACGAAATTGTGAAAGAAAAACCAAACACGGATGGTCACATAGGGAGGGCAGGGGCATATGGAAGACCATAAGCCATATACGCAGCAAAACTAATCAACACCCAAGACTTCTGTCGAAACTGAATTTATATCTAAGAGATTAGCACAGAGACAGAGAAGAGAAGGATGGAATGAACAGAAAAGTAACAGGATGTAAAGTTAAATATTCATATTATGGTATAGTTCAGTTATCATAGTATATACTTAAAAGATAGCATGACTAATCTGAGAAACTAACGATTGCGAGTATATAAAGTAGCGAATTGAACTCATTAATTATTCATCAAAAAATAAATATTGTTTTCTCTACTAATATAATTTTTAATACAGTTATAAATATTATTATTTTTGATATTAGTTTTTTAAAAAAAAATTATATTATGATGACAAGTATCTATAGCAAGTAAGTTCATTCATTGCTTTCAACAATGATTGCAATTATATTGAGGTAATTTCTTAAATATTTCATTGAAGATTATTATTAATTTTAAAGCATTCTTTTAAACAAATGTCAGTTTTAAGGAGCGAGTGATTTTACTCTTTGCTTATAACAACGAATGTAGTTTCTCACATTTTTTAACCTTCATAAATGAAGCTACCCAAGACTGTCATTGTCATTAACATGGAGCAGAAACTCAGATACAATATCAACCAATTTTTCTCATTCGCTTTCTCTTTCTCTTTCCTTTTGTTCTTTCTCACACTTTCTTTCTTGCAGTCGCCCCAACTCATGTGCAATGAGACAAACGAATGAGAAATCAAAAAGTCGCGCAGACAATTAGTAAAGTCAGGCAAAGGACAAGGACTAGGACAAGGGCGAGTCGAGTCGAGTCGAGTCGAGTCGTGTCCTGTTAATCTGTGTTTAGGATGCGTATACAGGGCTCTGGACATGCAAAGGCCACAGGTCGTCGCCAGTTGTTACAATGGGCCGCAGTGACAACTGTTGTTATACTCATTGCCCCGGGGCTGACTGACAGTTTTAGGCCTACTTCTTACCGCCCAGCAGCCCCGTATTCCTATTCCTGTTTCTGTTCCTTGATACGTCCTGATTCTCATACTTTTCTGGTCTGGTGTGGTCTGGTCTGGGCTGTGCTGATGTCAAGGGAAGTTTTTCGATTATGCGCTCGTAAAAGTTGGCTCGTTTGTTGTCTTTGTTGCCTACGTCTACGCCCTCTCCGTTTATGTGGGAGCATGGTACACGCAGGAAGCTGCTAAAATATCCTTTGTCCATGCTAAAACAAAAGCCACATGTTTCATGCCCCGCCTACAGTCGGGCCGCGCAGAGAGGCTGAGAGTTATGCCAATGTCATAAACAAGCAATAAAAAAATATAAAAAAAAAGAAATCAGGGAAAGGGAAAGGGAATGGGAAGGGAAAAGGGAAAGGCGAAGGCGTAGCTGAATGCGCGTCGCGCTGTGATTACCATGTGATCATCATCAGTGTCCTGCAGCGTCTCGTACTCCCAGCAAGTCATAAAATCCGTAAACCCCTCCTTGACAACCGCTCCGAATTCGAACTCCAACCCCATAAACTCTCACAGCTTGCCAGCCTTTTTGACTGTTCGCTGTTCTTGGTTCTGGGATCTCGGTTCTCGGTTCTCTATCCTCAGTTTCCAGCTGCTACTTAACTCCCACTGGGTTATACTTTGGTCCCGGCTAACTGAATAAAGCCAAAAGGCACCAAACGCAGCTGGCGTTAACTTTGCCAAATCTTTAAGCATCAAGTCAAATTCCAGATAACAATTCCGCTTTGAAAATCTTACAAATTATCGAAGAGATTTTCACTAGATTACGCTTTTCTTTTCTACTTTTCTAAAGCTCAAACGAATTATGAGATCTATACTCAAAAAAAATAAATAAATAAATAAATAAATAAAATAATTATAATAGTAAATAAATATCTGTATTATTTAGAAGAAACTAAAGTGTTTAAGTAAAATATTTTTAATTAAAAAAAAAAAAAAATTAAACATGTTTTTACGCTCACAAAAAAAAATATGCCTATCCTGGGACACTTAAAAATAATACCATAAATATTTTATATATTATTTAAAATAACAAATATTATTGTTTATTTTAATAGCTTTTACTACAAATTAAATAGAATCTGATAATAATTATTAAACGTCTACAAAATAGTTGAAAACTGAAAAAGATAAAAACAAAATCGTTTAAAATTTAATAAGTTTATGCAATGGAATAACTACATGACATAAGCATGATTTGGTAAGGCAAACAGTCAGCAGTATCAGCTAAGACACAAGTCAAAAATGAGAATAAAATGTAAAAAACGAAACTGAGGGAAGAAGAGGCACTAGTCGAACGAACTGTCACAGTTTGTGGCACTAGTTAATCTCTCTGATGACATTTGCTAACCCGAAAACGATGAGTTACTCCCACGGCTGTTGCCAATTTCAGCTGTTGTTGCTTGATAGAAGTTGTTGTTGTAGATACTGTTGTTGTTGCTGTGGATACTGTTGTTGTTGCTGTTATTGTTGTTATGCTTGTTGTTGTTGTTGTTGTGGTTAGCTTAAGGGAGGTGAGTGGATCGGGGAGGTTTGAGCATTGTGTGTTTATTGTTGTTAGGCTATTTTTGGCACGTTTTGTTTGCTTGAGCGCCATTTGCCTTTTGCCACACACACACACACACACACACACATACATACACATACGTATGTAGAATGACGACACACACACAAACACACACTCACACACATACACACAGCTAGAGGCGTCTCTGGCCCCAATGCAACATCTACGAATGAGAATTTATGGTGCGCCTTGAGGTTTCATTGCGCTTTTTATGCGTGTGTAAGTGTGTGTGTGAGTGAGTGTATATGTATGTGAATGTGTGCGAGTGTATGTGAATGTGTGTATGAGTGTGTGTGTGAGTGCATGTGTACCTTAAGGTGTATAGTGTTTACTTATGCATGCATACTTTAAAGTCGCATAACTTGCTTCCTTAACCTTCTGTGTCTTCTTGGTATGACTCGTGCCCCTTGTCCCTTGTCCCTTGTCCCTTGTCCCTTGCCCCATGAGCCATGGCCTGCTGCTGGTGCCACATGTCGCACGTTGTCTGCCTACACAAACAATTCATTTTTAATGCAAATATTTTTCTTTATTTTTACATTTTCGTTTCTGCTCGAAAATCATCTTTAGCTACAACTACAACAGCTCACACACACACAGGCGATGTGGCAGGTGGCGTGTGGCATGTGGCATGTGGCATGTGTCAGGTGGCAGTTGACTGTGCCTGAGACGTCCATATCGAAGCTAACGTCGCTGTCGCTGTCGCAGTCGCAGTCGCAGTCGCAGTCAACGCCAACGCCAACGGCGACTGAAAGCCGATCAAAGGTTAAAATAAACTGGGGCACGTCATGTAAATGTTTACACATCATCACCAACATTCAGCTAAGCAAACATATCGACCTCATCGAGTGTAGCACACACACACACACACACACACACACGCTCAATCCATGTATGTGTGTGTGTGTGTGGGGTTGCTCTACATTATTGGCGCATATGTTCAACACAAATTCCACAGATTGATGTTGGAATTTTTTTATTAGCATTTCTATTTGCCATACCAGAAATGCCCTCTCTTACACCCACACACACACACACACACACACTTCCCCACCTCCCCTTGACGGCATCACTTTAGCCACGCCCATACGCGACATTGTGGGCGAACAGGCTGTTGTTGCTATTGTTGCTTTTGTCTCTTTCGCGTTTTGTTTTTTGTTGTTTATTTTTTTTATTTTATTTTTTTTTTTTTGCTGCTATGTCCTTTGTCTGCAGATTTTTCGAAACAAAGGCATTTTTCAATAGTCGTTTTTTCGAGCTTGAATATACCCTATAGGAACAAAGCCTTAGGGTAGGTATATAAAATATTATTAATTTTTGAATATTTTTGTAAAATTTAGTAGACAAAAACGATGTAAATAATTTTAAAAATAAATAAACCTAAAAATAAATAAATTTAGCATTCATGGTAATTGGCTTATGTTATATGGCGAGCACACTCGACTAGCGTACTCTCTAAATTTTTACTTTGATTTTTATATGCGAGTGTGTGTGAGTGTATGAGTGTGTGTTGGCAGATAAATCGAATCGTATGCGCCTAAAAGCGTAAATCGATTGATTTCATGTTGATTACATTGATTTGCTGCTGTTGTTGTACTTTTTGCAGTGACTGTTATGTTTGTTGTTCCCACTGTTGCTTTTGTTGTTAAGCCGCTTAAAGCTGTAACATTGCTGCACATTTCCATTGGCAATTGGTTTATTTACTCATCCACCCTGTAATCCACTTTATAAGGTCAATAGACATTAAATATATATGTATATATAGTATATTTTTGAGCATACATATACATATATAATATTCAAATATATAGATTTATAATATATTGATTTATTGGTAAGACTTTTACAATGTTTTACAAATTTATGTATATTATATTATATCTCCAGAATATTATTATATAAAACTTTGACATCAAATTTGGTAAGTACGATCTATATGCATGTAATATGGTGGATTTGTGAATTTATTTAGAGATTAAAGTTGTTATTCATATATTATTTCAAATGAAAAAAATGTTCTTTAAATTAAGAATTGAAGACTGAACTTTGACATGTATTGATTAAAGTTTATGGTTCAAGACAGTTTGATAAACATATAGTTTCTGTTAAATGGGCCTCTATAAAAGTTTGAAAATTGTTACTTGTGCGTTTATTGAAGGAATCTGAAAATATTCAATTCAATATAATGCACATAAAGCAACCTTGAACTGTTATGCTTTTACAGCTTTTATCGTTTGAAAGAGACAGAGCATGGGGTTCATTGGGGGTAAAACGATATAAGAGGCACTATTCAATGATTTATACAAGGGTTAGGGATTTTAACTTTGACGCTGTTGTTGATGCTGATGTTGATGGTGATGCTGATGTTGACGACGATGATGAGGTAAAGAGCGATGGGGCTTAGAGTGGTAGAAAAAAAAATGAAAAATAAAACACAAAAGAGTGAAATAGAAATTTGAAAATCTGCAAATAGAAAAGGCAGCGAGTGCTAAAAGGGGAAGTCACGCCAAAAATTTTTCTTATTACGTATGCCAAACACGACACGAAACTTAAAAACTTTGCACGATAAGCCAGGACACAACTGTATGCCAGGGGCTTGCTAAAGCAGTGGGGAAGGTAATTGAGAGGATGGGTGCGATGGGGCGTCGATGGATTAGGGGAAGCTGCAGCACTCATTCAGTGCTCAGTGTCAACTCTAAATGCCTTCTTTGGCAGCGGGGTGCAAGAGTACTACATACGAATCAAATCATACACATTGACAAGTTGAAGTTTGTATACCCTAACATTCTGATTACCCATATGTTAAACTCTATTTATATAAACTACATATAGTATAATGTCATTCAAATTATACAATCAAGTTTTTTGGATTCATTTTACATAAAAAATTTTTGGAGGAAACCTCTTAGATGTATAGTGAATGGAACAGAATAGAAAACACCTCGTTAGAGGTCTTTAAGAAAAGTTAAATTGATATCTAAAGCCTTGCAGATAAACTGTACATACCCTATCAAAAGGGTATTCAAAGAAAACAAACTACAAAGTGAAATGAGCTCCAAGTAGAAGAAAGCCGAAGGTTGACTATGTGATTGCAAGGGGTGCCAAATTGTCAGAAGGTTGTCAACTAACACACAGAAAAAAAAAACCGAACGAAAAAGTAGAACCGGAAAAAAATTGAGCAAAAAAGCGACAAACCGGGCAAAAAATAAATTTTTTTTTTGGCATTAAGGCTGAAAATCACGTACGCCGGATTTCTGTTGCCTGTATTTCTATGTCAACGATGCCGAGGATGATGACAATGACACTGACGAACGCGATGATGAAACCATTTCTACAAGCTGATCATCATCGTCTGGGGGCAAAGTGACAGAGGAGAGGTACGAGAGAGAGAGAAAGAAAGAAAGAGAGAGAGAGAGAGAGATAGAGAGGATGTGGGACGTGGAGTGACAAAGGCAAGAGACTAAGACGTCTCGCTAGGCCTTGACAAAGCGAGAAAGCTAAAGAATTGAAATGAAATTGAAAATTATACACACTCCGAGTCGTTGTATGTGTGTGTGTGTGTGTGTCTGTGTGTGTGTGAGTGTGTGTGACAGTCTTGAGTTTGCCTCAACTGCTTAATCAAGTTGTTAAGAGAATTGGCTGAGTGTGTCATATAGCTACAGTAAGGTCTGCCTATGTGAAAGAACAGCTTCCAAAAAGTTCTGATACGCTATAAAGGACACTGCGATTTATCTATTGTGTTCTATATGGCCTTACGTTTTATAAAACCAACCAAAATATCTGTTTCTATATCTATAACATACCCATGGCTTTTCATTTTGAGGTTTCACTGTATATATTAGTTCGTTAGGCAAAGCCTGGTTTCAGTTTCCTTTGCATGTGAGGCAGATTGCTTCGTGCTGCTGCCTTGTGGTTTGAAACTTAACTCAACTGACCAGCAACAGCACCACAGCACCACCATTACCATCATCGTCATCAGGGCAGTTCATGGGCCGTCGCGCTATGAAAATATATAGTAGTATGATGTTGGCAACAATTTGGTGCGCATAAATGCGTCTTATCTTAAAATGCCTGGTTCTCATGGTCCATGAGAGTAGGGTGCACCCTGCAAGCCAAAGCAAGGCGTTGCCAAAATTTGGCCCATAGCACACCCAGTCGGACTGCGAGCTACAGTTCTGGTCAATACCTAACTTAAGGGTGTATTTATCTCATGCAAAAGTTCTTTGATTTTTCACTGATTTTTCACTTGGAAATCATAGTGTAGCTGGGTTCTGAGGTCTACTTACCCTCGTTCACAGTTCAGAGCTTTTCTTTCCGTTGCGCCTTTAAAATAAATACAATTTTCCCAGTCCCTTAAAGCCTCATCCGCTCACTTTCTCCCTCTTTCTCTTCTTCATTCTCTATCTTTCACTCGCTGACTTTCACCCTTTAGCGCTGCGGTTGCTTGTTTCATAGTTTCCAATTGCGCTGTCCTTTTTCTCTGTCTCCGTCTCCGTCTCTCTCTCTTTCTTCGTGTGTCATCCTCTCCCACTTATTCTCCCTTTCTCTTTCTCTCTCTCTCTCTCTCACCATCTCTCTCTCTCTCTTTCCTTGTCTCACTCTCTCGCTCTCTCTTTGCTCAACCACAAAGCGAATATTTGTTGTAGTTTCATTTTTCCACTCTTGCAGCGAATTTTCTTTTAGCTGCATCTGCCGTTCCACTTCCCAATTGCCAATGCAACAAACCCCCCAAGCACCCCTCGACACACCCTCGTTCAGCCTTTTGCGCTAACCATTTTGGCCGCGTTCCATTTGGTTTTGGCTAACGAAAATTTTATTACAAGTTTTCTATAATCGACTTTCGGGCTGTGGCCGGAGCTCTGACTGCAGTTTTTGCCTCGCTTATCGCAAATATCGTAAAATTGTTAGTTAGCCGCCCGCCACCCACTGTCTGCCACCCGTTGGCTTTCGTGATTTGCCTTAAGTGGGGGGGCGTGGCAGTGTTATACCCAGCTGCAACCTATAATACGTTTGTATTTGTGCGTCTATGTGTGTGTGTCTAGTTCCATTATTTCGAAACGTGCTTATCGAAATCTGCTCAATGACAGTTATCGAATATTCACAACAATCGACGAGTACTCGAAATTCATGGGTGCCATATTTTTATACTTTCCATGCAGTGTACTTGTGCAAAAGCCATCATCGAGTTAATGCAATGCATACGATGTCTGTGTAACGAGAATATTCAGCGAATGCAAACGAACGAGTAGAAACTAACGTGTAGAATTTAAACACATAGATATTGGAAGTTTCAATTCTAATCGCTTCTAAGTATTGATAAACTAAGTGTTGCTTAAATTCAGTTCAGACTTTTTATATCGATAACCGATTATCATTGTCGGTTTCCGATCTCACCCCATCGTTAATGCACACTTTCCTACTCAGAATTATTTCCTAGTCATTAAAATATCATTCTATACCGAATATACTAAACATAGGATCCCTACACTTAGTCTTTGCCCGCACAGTTAACTATTTGTTTTAATATTAAAATGATAATGAAACGAATATTACATAAAAGTTGACCACGAGACTTAAAGCTCATTACGAACTTGGCAAACGGCAACGAGTACAAAGTAACGAGTGAAAGAGCGATTAAAACTGAAATGGAAATTAGTTGCGTTTTGCTGTTGTTGTCTTTGTGGTGTGTCTCTTGTATCTTTAGAGGTACAAATTGCGGTGCTCGTTCTTATTATGCGACACAAACACCAACACACACACACACACACACATGGATTCACATACAGGCACACACACACGAACGCACTTTAAGTTGGTTGCAAAATGCGAATGAGCGCTTTGGGCTCTATGTGTATGGCCCTGTGTGTGTGTGTGTGTGTGTGTGGGGTAGAGGGTGCTGGAAAAAAACTGGAGCGTGAGTCACTTGTGTCATTTGTAATTGAAAATGAAAATGCAAAAACAACAAAGCGACAAACAGACACACAATAACCGTTAGAAAGAGCTAGCAATAAAGAGTGTAAGAGGCAGCAAGAGCGAGTAGAAAGGGAAAGGGAATGAAAGAGGGCGAGAGAGTGATAACATGAACTGAAACAGGATGTGGTAACAGGAGAGGCAGGCACAAGGACGCTCTCTACTCGCTTTAGCCTGTCAATTTATATGCCGTTGGCGTGCTGTCAATGAGCATGAATATGAAGTGAGTGTCTGCCTACCCTGCCTCCCCTGCCTCCCGGTGTCAGCCCCTTTGGCCAAACCGCTAACACTGTTTCACACTGTTTCACACTGCTGCAACTCTCTCTCTTTCTCTCTCTCTCTCTCTCTCTCTCTCACTCTCTCTCTCTCTCTCTCTCTGTCTTTCTCTTTGTCCAACTCATTGTATCTCTCTCGTTTTGCTGTCTCTGTATTCGCTACTCGCTCGCTGTCGCTGTCTGTCTGTCTGTGAACGAGTGACGCATTCGTCAATCGTCAAATCGTTAGTCCTTGCCACTAAAAACTAAGGACACACTAATCAACAAACATTTACGCCGACATTGCGTGCATATTAAACAGTTAACACTCAAACACACACACACACACACACCTCATGCTACTGGCTTTACTCGTTTCAGAGCGAAAGAGTTATTAACTCGACTGCCACGAAACCCACAAAAAAAAAAAACTCGGCGTATACCCCAGCAGGACTATTTGCCTTAGCTTGAGTCAAAGGTATTACTTTGACTGTGAAATACGTGGGTACATCTATAGATCAGCTTAGAGCCCTATTAAACAAAACCTAACCTTAGTAATGAACTACATGATAATCAGCTGAACTAGTAAGCCAAAGAATCAGTTAATCCGCGATAGTTTAAGAATATTGTTCTAGTGGTACTTGTTCTCGCTGGGTCGAGCTGCTACTCTATCACCTTCTTAGAGGGTGCTGTGGCGGTTCTGTAGGATAAAGAGTTAGGTAGGTTGGCTGGTTGCTGGTGCTCAGAGGGTTTGACGGGGGTAAGTTAACGTAAATTATATTCAGCAATTTATCATTTAAAAGTTTAATGTGCCTCTATAAATTTAAGTTGCATGACTCGAGTGCCGCGCTGCATGAGCAGTGGAGACTTATTGGCAGGGTTTTTTCGGCAAGGGAGCGAGTGGGTGGCGCTTTTGGGGGTAAAGTCATGTCTGCTATTAGTTGCAAAATAAATTGCTTACCCTTCACTACATACCATTTAGTACCTACTACCGACTACCTACCATCTACCGACTTACTACCACCTAAATAGACTGAGGCACTCTACCCACATTTGGGCTCCACTGCCATTTCAACACGCAGTTCATTTACTCTTGTTTGAAGGTCAGAAAGGTGTGAATGAGTTTGAATCGTACGTATTCGAAAAACTTAATGAATTACGCTCGTTCACTTAATTATCGATAACTCTTAATCGATTGCCTTCTGGGTGGTTAAGCCAACATTAAAAATGATTAAGATGACACAAACAACAGGCAATCCAATCTTAAGGATTGTTTGAGACCTAGAATAAAGCAATGAATAAGATTCAAATATTCTGGATAAATCATTAAAAATATATTATACATATAGTTAAAAATAGTTCGTCCAACAAAACTACATAGAAAAGATGTTGTAAGATATAATTAACTGCAGATCTAACACAGAGAAGCGAGAAGTGAAAAATGCGAAACGGGAATGGAAATCTAGAAGGAGTTGTAGAATATTAGGTACAACTATTCAAGTTGAAGAAGTAGAGTGATACAAGGAATGCGACAGACTGACATAGGAAATAGTATGCGGTTGGTGGGAGGGGGGGGGGTGGTTGGATGTGGTTCAACAATGGAACCGAGGGACAGTGGGACACTTCACTTGAGTCTGTCCCGGCATGCAATTTGTTTTAGTGTGTGAAAATGAAACATTTTTTCCGCCGCAAACGCCCACGTGCCCCTTTGCCATGAAGCTGTAGCTCCCTTCATCTCTCCATCTCTCCATCTCTCTATCTCTATCTCTATCTCTCTTTCTCTGAACACTTTCTCTGTCACACTGGCTCTTGCACTCATACATACTATCTCTGTCTGGCGGTGAAAGACGCTGGCACAACACGGCGAATGATTGATGGTTGTTCTGAAACGCAGAAGCGCTGCAAACAAATGAAACTTTTGTTTCTTGCATAATAAAAGAACGTAAACAGCGCGACAGGACGCAGGACGAACAGCAATAACAACAACAACAACAACAATAACAACAACAACAACAACAACATCAACAACAACAACAACAGCTAGAAGAACACCCGAAAAAAGCAGAAAGGAAGAAAAGTAGCAAGAAAGAATCAACTTACGCTTAATTCCTTGCCTTATGCAACACAAAGAATTTTTCAATTTTACGCCAAAATAAGTTTTCGACTCAGGCCCCGTAATTTTTCAAAATCAAGCGAGAGCGGACATATGGTGCAACCAACACCATCCACAGAACGAGGACATAGGGTACTGAAATTTATAAACAACCCTAAGCCAACACCCTTACTATCTTCACACCCCTCTCTCTTTCTCTCTCTCTCTCTCTCTCTCACTCTCTCTCTCTTTCTATCTCTCTCTGTCTCTGTCTCCGTTTGTCTCTCATTTTCTATCTTTGCTTAGATATAGCGTAATTATTTGCCATCATTTCAATATGGGCAAAAGTTTGCATTGCAATGCACTGGTCGTGTATGCTCTACAATGGGCCAAACCCAATGCAAGTTTTGAATAAACCTAATGCAGCAGTAACTCTATTTGATGCTAAAGAGTCGATTGTAATCGATTTGAATAGATAAATAGATATAGATATATAGATATAGAGATATATATATAGATATATAGATAAATGAATTAATATTTGATAATATAATATATAAAATATTAAATATAATATATAACAATGTAATAATAATATTATAATAATTTTATAAATTTAAAGAAATTCATAACTTTAATTATTAGACAAAGAAATACACTGATTTGAATTATAAGTTTTATTAATTAACACATAAGTTACTTAAATAATATACAATAATTATTAAAAAAATTACGAAGTTAATCCTTAAACAAATCGGAACGTAATTTAATCCAAAGAAGCATTTTTATAATTTTTTAATTAATTTTGTGTGAAAAAATTGACTGAAATGAATAAAAAGTATTATTCATTAAGAAAATAATAACTTAAATAATAATAAATAATTATAAATCAAATAAGAAAGTTGCCTTTTCAACAAATCAGAAATTATGATGTTGCTTTTCCAAAAAATCTGAACGGAATATAATCCAAAATAGCGTTTGTTTTTTAATATTCAATATTTAAAGCTCAGACTCTTCAATTTAAATAAAATCTTTTGATAAATCTAATATACCCCCATCTCTGCTTATATAGGATATAATGCTAACTAATTTAAAGCTCTGTGTGAAGTTCATACATAATCATGTGTGTTTGAGTGTATTCGAGCGTAGGTGTTGCTATTCGTAGGTATCTCTGTGAGTGTATGAATAGGTGTGTGTGTGTGTGTGTGTAGATGTGTGTGTGTGTGTGTTGGACATGTTACCGAAAACCGAAAGTGTCAAAGCTTATAAACGTCTGACATAATTATGCCTGCAAGATAATTGTTTAGACACATGAGCATAATGAAAACATGACATGGCATCCAGCGAGGATCAAGTGTGCACTGGTGTGTGTGTGTGAGTGTGTGTGTGTGTGTGAGTCTGTGTGTGTTGCTCAACACTTGGGCTTTAATAAGCGCCAGAGGCGAGTGTGTGGCATGTGGCAAGTGGCAAGTGGCATGTATAGTATGTGTAGTCGTAGCCGCTGCCAGTCGAGACTCTCACTGAGGCTAGACTGCTAGCGGTAGAAGAGGCAAGCAAGGGTGCAAGACACTGCAGGGGCAG
>JBANCZ010002042.1:0-17640 GCA_037040025.1 Sphaerogastrella javana | reverse complement strand
CTCAATTGCCGTTCATGCGTTCAAAGCTGCTGACGCCCGAGCTATACAAATTTCATGGCATACCCGTACTTTGACTGGAGCTTCCGTTTTGTAAACAAGCCGTAAATGGGGAGCGGATTTCGGGGAGCGGGGGATGCAAAATGGCAAAATGGCAAAACGAATAGCACGCAAAACTTTATGCGATTTTTATTTGAAAAATACTAAATTGATTTTATGCTTTTTCTGTCTGCATATGAACCTGAGAAGAGCAGGCAGCTGCATTCATAGATGGTGAGGATGTGGAACAGATGTTGTTGGAATCGGTTGGAATCCGTTTTGTGGGTAGCTGAAGCTTCATACATGCTCTACCAAAGTTTAGTGTTTCAGAACACGCAAATAACCACCAGGAATACGTGTGGTTCCTCTACATGTTTGTTACATTGTTGTAAATGCAGATGCGTCTCAGTAGATGATAAACAAGATTCGGTATTTGCTGTGAAAAGTTATCTATAGAATCAGTGAGCTCCCTCTTTATCAATTTTATATTTTAATATATAAAAATATAAATAATAATTATATACATTTAAAATACCATAAGATGCCATACATACAATCATAATAATAGTTTAAATGAAAATATTAAAAATATTTATAATACTAAATTAGTTGTTTAGTATTCAAATTAAATACTTTAATTCCTTTTATATTTTCTATATTTGACTTTAACAGAAAATTGTCAGTGGATATTTATGTCACATGTAGAAATTATGTTTGACTAATGAATGCTTTTATGAATGAATGCATTGCATTGTGAATATATTGAAAATATTTGGGCATTATTAGGGATCTATAGGTGCAAACTAGAGATAGATTATTATCGTAGCAATTAACAATTAATTAATTATTAGATAAATGTAAATTTTACTGAGATTTTCATTACTGCTTTTGTCACCTGTTTGGTATTATATATGAAAGTATTTATAGTACATTGTATATGAATTATTTAGTTTGAATTTAAAACTAATGCTTGTATATATATTTTCATAGAATGTAATGTAATTAATTGAAAAATTAATCCATAAATTGTATAATCAAATTACATACAATAATCATATAAATATTAAATTTTTATGATTATTAATACTATAAACATGAATCTTAAATCATTTATAATCTTCAATTGAATTATTTTATAATAAAATTGATGATTATTTAGTGGTAAACATGAAGATCTTAAAGCCTTTAAAATCTATGTAGCAACTGTTAGACCTATAAAAAATATTCTATGACTTTGACTTTCCGCTTAAAGCCTTGCAGAAGCTGTAGATTGTACGGCTATTTAATGGCTACCTCGACCCACACACAACCTTTGTTATCCTTTAAGACGTCAACATTGAGGTCAAACACTTTCTGCTCTGCTCTGCTATGCAAAGTCACACATGCTAATTAGTATTGGCTTTGGTTTTGGCTCTTAACTTAAATCGCTTCGTCAGAAACTTTGTTAATCAGACAGGTAGCCAGGATAGAGAGACCAAGAGGGGGAAATCACTATACTGAAGTTGTGCTGAGTTGAATTAAGTTGAGGTGAGCTGAGCGTTAGCTACCGCTGTGCCGCATATCAAAGAGACCGCAAGAGGGTGCACTTGGAGTGACTGCAGGTGAATTTGGTCTTCGGCTTGACTCTGCGGTCGCTGGGAGTCAATAAATGTTGCGGTTGGAGATTCAAATTGAACTAATTAAATATTGATAAAAGACAGCCACTTGTCCTATCGACTTTAATCCTCTCGGGTCTAAATCAATTTGGACTTCATTAGCTTGAATGGTTGAGGTCAACAAAAAGTCTGTGGTCGTTTTCTTTTTTTCTTTTTAAAGATTTTCTAAAACTTTTTTAAATGAAACTGCAGCTAAAAAGTGCTTGAAACAAAAGTTGTCGACTGCGTCTTGGTTATGATTTATGTAGGTGGCAACCACAGGGCAGCTGGGGCTACAAATCACAAAAAACTAGCGAAAGTTTAATTTGAATTTCAAGTTGCGGCGAAAGTTTGCGCTTGCAATTGCACTAGATCGACTCCCTTTCACTCCTTTCATTTGCTGTGTCTATTATTCTGACTGTTTGCTTTTTTCCCCACTTTTTCCTTGAGCTGATGGAGTCTGCCTGGCGTAGTTACTTCATTCCGGTTGCGACAAATGCGTGGCAATTACTTTTTAAAGCCCCAAAAACAAATTGATTGCCATGCGAAAAGTTGCCTAAGGGTGTAGAGGTGCATGGAGGGTGGCGGCACCGTTAAAATAATTCACATCGATAATGGCGCTTTAATCGCACAAAAACTTCCGGCAATTTCCCAAAGAGTGTTGAGTGCCAGTTGAGTCTTTACTCCCTCCTCCTGTCTCTCTCTCTCTCTTACTCTCTCTCTCTCTCGCTTTGTTGAGTTGATTTTGTTGATTTGCCTCCGGCTCTGGGTGTTTATGCTGTTTACACGCTGACGAACATGACTAGAACGAACTCAGCTACCCTATTTTTTTTCTTTGGCGCCCAACTCCGCCTGAACGCCTTGCTGCGCTAATTTTGTTAATGTATCCTGTGTACACATACTGACAGATACACACACAGATACACACAAACACGTGTAGAGCGCAAGGCGCTCTATGTTGCCTTCTTAATTTCGTGTTCTGCTTAACTTTTTTGACTGTGCAATGGTCTACAAATCCGGCGGCTTTGTGCAATCAGCGTTAACTTCTTTTTCCCTATTTCAATTTTACAGGGCTCTCTACCTCTCTCTCTCTCCCTCTCTCTCTCCCTCTTATTCTCTGTTTCCTATTTTGTATGTATTTTCCTTCTCATTTCCATTGCAGCACTTCCGCATTACATTTGTGGAACCTGAGCATAGCATAGATAAGTAAATGGTCTGCCTGCCAGCTGTGCGATATGCAAATGTTTATTTAGAAGCCCTGCTTAACACTGAGTCGTATGCGTAATGTGTGGGTGGCAACCCTGCACCCACACAACGTATGCGTAATTCTTAAACACTTCATTAGCACAAAATGCTTTAATATAGGGTCTGCAGGTATCGATATTTGTTTAAATTAAAAATGCTTATCGACCCTTAATGCAACCCAACATCAGGGTTATAAAGATTATTTAGAACCCTCAATGTCTGTCCAACCTACCGTTACAAATGACGGCATTATGTTCGAAACCCCGCAATCCCAAAGGCCCAACGATTCGTAAATTATGCAGTGTTACTACAAATGCCGACAATCAATTGCTTAATTTACTTCTGTTTAGCAATTAAGTAATTGAAAGTTGAAGGAAGTCAAGGATATATATATATATGAATATATACTATATATACTGACTTGTGTAGATATTGTGGAACACAATTATATCTTGATGAAAATCAAAATCAATATCAATATTGTGCCTTCCCAAGTAGCCAAGCATAATGCAAATTTCATAATTGAAAACTAAGTGCTGAACAAAAAGTTAGGCCATAGGGCCATAGGGCCGTATTCGGCTATAGGGCCGTATTCTAGCTATCTGGACTCCTTTACTCGCAATTGCCGTCTCGTTTTGGCAAACATTGAAGTTATAATTTGGCCCATTGGCGTGAAAAAATGAAAATACGCTCAACTTTTGCGCTCAGCCAAAAAGTTTGCTATCCCCACACGTACACCCCTGCACGCTCCTTTCTCCCAAACACATACAAACAATTGACTTTGAAAACGTACGAATTAGGGTTGGGATTTGTTGAGTGTGGGAGTCGAAAACCTTTAGCACAGCCATTCAATTAAACTGAGTGTAGTTTTCAATAAACTGTGCGCCGTTTGAGAAATAGTAAATAGCAAATAAATGCGAAAATAAAAGGTTCCAATTGAAAGCCATGGGTAACGATATACCCTATAAATGGCACAAACGACTTACAAACCAAATAGATATAATAACGGTTCTATAGTATATATATCCCTTAAATAAATGCGAATACCCACAAATAAAAAAGAAATGCTTCCAATTAAAAGCCTTAACTATATACCCTATGAATTGGCACAAATAACTCACAAACAAACCGGATACAATATCTATTTTGTGTGGTATATACCCCTTAATGTTTGGCGTTGAGTAGCTGGCATAGTTGAGTAGCCCAGGGGTTGATAAAATAGGGATAAGCCCTAGCCAGTTGATGCTACCAAATGCAATTTGTGCTCGAGTTACAGCTAAGCGGATTGCAAAGCACTAAAGCACCGGAGCATACACATATCGAATATTTATATATGTACCGGAGCTAACAACCGAATATAGACAACGGTGAACAATCGGTGGACAACCGTTCAGTTTGTACGGTACCGTACAGTGCAGTGGGGTGCAATGCGGATGGTCTACAATTTGTAGATACAATTTTTGCTGTTGTTCAACAGGAAAGAATATAGAGAACAATGGATTGGGTAATTGTTACTGCCTGTACTGTAAGTAACTCTCTCCTTCCCCCATCTATCTCTCTCTCTCTCTCTCTCTCTCTCTCTCTCTCTCTCTTAGTGCACTTCACATTCAATTTATACACAGAGTTAGAGAGGGCTTACATTAAGAGCTCTACCGAATATTTCGATATATTTTCCTCTATTTTAAAGTCTTATCTAATTTTCCATTTTCTGTAATGTCTATTTGTAAATAAATGGTTAATCTGTATATTGTATATTATTGTTTGTACTATTGTTTGTACCTTTATATGTATACGTGTATACGGTACGGTAAGCTATCTTTTTTTGTTTCATTCTTTGCTATATCTCCCTTTTTTTTATTGTCTTTTCTGTTTATTCTGTTGTCTTTTCCATCTGCCTTACATGTGTTCTTTAACGTTATCTACTTTGCTTTGGGGATAAGCTTCAATGTTGCATGTTGCGTGGCTCTACGTCCATTTTCGCAAAGTTCCCTGTCGCCCAAGTTGACGTTGGGCCAACGATAAGCAACAGCAGTAATAACAATAGCAACAGCAGCTAAAAAACTTGGGCAACAAACTTTCAGTTGAAAGAGATGGAGGAGGGAGTGAGAGAGCGAAAAAAAACTGAAACTAATTGTTTGGCAAAGTTAGTTGGGGCACGTGACTAAAATAAAGCTGCGAGCGATATCAATTACCCCTCAAAGCAATGAGGCGTTAAAAAGTCGTTACACCACGCCCCAAAAAACTACAACAAAAAAACAGAACGGTTGCAGCAACTGTTGTGGCAACAATTGGCATAGAATCTCTCTCTCCCTCTCCCTCTCTCTTTCTCTCTTGGTCTCTCCCTCACTCTTTCAAGGGGAATCACTCGTCACACATCATCAATAAAAGATTTGTGAATAAAAACCAAAAACGTAAACCAAAAATTGTGGCCAATTCTACGCTCTGCTCTCCCATTCCTTTTTTCCCTGCTCCAGCAACTTTAGAGCCACGAGCGGCGTTAAGGGCATAAATCAATCACTTCCTGTGGCTTCAGCAAATTGCCCCAGCCTCCCCGCTATCCGCTGCAGGCTGCCTGTTGCCTGCAGAATGTCTATATGTCTGAATGCACAGAGCGATGCCTGCTAGATTTTATTTATGGCCAAAACACACACACACACATACAGCCATATCGCAATTGTTTAGGGCTCTCAATTATTTTGTGTGTGTGTGTGTGTGTGATTCTGGCCAAAATTTGTTGCGTTTTTGCGGCCATGCCACGCCCTCTAAACGTAGTCGCTTGTAAATTTCAGACATTGATATCGACAACATTGGCTCTAATAAATGTGATTTATGGCTGGATAGATTGAAAAGCGGAAGCGGAAGTGCACACTGTCAACACAGCCAATGTTGCCAGATTTGCAACAAAGTTTGCGCCTGTCATAATGAGGCTGCAACTAGGGATGGAAAAATAATCAATTAATCGATTATTAAATCGTTTGATAAATTTTAACCTTGCCATAACTTACATTACACATATTTCGACTCCATTAAATCGAAATTTATGGGAAAATTATCGATTATTGTGCATTATATGATTAATTGTGCCATCCCTAGCTGAAAGTAACTGCTGCAACCCTGCAACCCTGACAACATTTTAATATACCGTTCTAAACCAAGATATTTTATGGACTGCGACGATACGTGAAAAGTTGCACAACTTTTTCCACATCAAATTAAAAAAATAACAAAAAAAAGTTTGACTTGTTTTCCGTTTTTTTTTTTTTTTGAAAAGCTTGTGATTGACTTGAGCTGATTGATGGGCCACAAACAGCGGCTCATTGATTGACATTGATTTATGGCCATAAAAACAATGCTACTATAAATGTATCTATAAAAATTTCAGTATATTTTTAAGCATTACTTCAAATGGATTTATGTTAATGCACAAAACGTGGACAGAAATTTAAATTTTAGCTTACAAGTGTTTTTTTTTTTGTTTTAAAATTTATGATATTGTTTTCAAGATATTTATATAATTTATTTATACAGCTTTTATATTTAATGAAAGTCTTTAAAATAAAATAATTTTCATCATTTAATTTATGTATTTAAAACTAATTGAAGTAAAAATGTTTTTTTTTATATTTTTCATTTAATAAATGCTATTTAATCTTTTGTCATTTGTGGTTAATTTAAAACGCTTTTAAAACTAGTCATTGCAGTCTATTGCTTTCATTTGTTGGCCAGCTCATTGTGTGTTTTACTACATTATGCACTTTCAACACTCGGCACCTCATTCGTTTTATTTATTCTGCACTTCAAAGCCCTCTCCATTCACTACTCACTATTCACTATATTCACTATACTCTCTCTCTGCTCACCTGTCCAAACAGCGGACCTAAAAGCTCAGCTCACCTCAACTAAGCTCAACTGTACTGGAGAAGGAGACGATGGTAACGGTTGGAGCACCTCAATTTGCATAAAACACAAGCATACAAAAACTTGACACTATTTCATTTCAATGTTTGACAGTCCCTCAAAGAGCATATGTGACTCCATTTGTCACCTTTACGTACAATACCGTACAACGAATACACATATGTTTAATATGTCTTTTTTTTATCGATTGTAGTATGTAATATGGGCCTATCAATAGCTATTATCTTTCAGCCAACTATCTAAAAGTAGCTAATTTAAATGTTGCTTTTGTTACTAACAATATTTACTAGTATTGCAGTTCTTGAACTGTACAAACTATAGATCTACTATATACAAACTATAGATATTGTTTATACTAATAATAAAATAAAAGCATTATAATAAAATAAATAAATAATACACAATCCTATATTAAATATAGAATAATATAATGCATGTTGTATATGTTTGAATGAATATTAATTATTATTGATAATATGTTTTTGTATTTATTTATAGAACAGCGTTTAATTCGATATATTTTATTTTATTTATTTTTTTAGAGTAAAATTAGAATTATAATCCCTTAATGACAATATGCACGTATACTTATTTTTCTATACAACAACTGTTTAAATATTAGAGATATATTTAGAGAAACCTTAATAATTAACCCCAGTTATTATCGAATAGTTACAATGTGTTGGTTGTCCGTTATTCAAATAGAAATTTTTTATTATTATAGATATGTCTATAGAGTATATTTATAAATAATTATATTATATATATATCGAAAAAAAAAAAACGTTAATTGATTAGACTGTTAGGTATATAGAAACCCGTTTTTATTGCAATATATATATTTAAAGAGTATTGGAATATTGATGTGAAAGCTACGCTTTTTGTATCCTCAAAGCATGTTTGTTGCCATTTGCTTTTCTGTTTGTTTTACTCTGTGTGTATGTATGACAAAGTATGTGACTGTGCTCGTGTGTGTGTGTGTGTGTGTGTGTGTGTATGTGTGTGTCACTGTGCGTGTGTGCATTTGTTTTGACAAGAGTTTTTCATTACGTTTGTCACGGACTCGCGACACTGTGCCAAGAAAGAGCAACAACAAAAAGAGTGGAACCAAAGAGTGAAGCAACATCAATAAGAGATCAAAAGGGGGCGTGGCTTGTATACACTTTTAGCGGTTTAAAGCTGGAATTGAAAGTCACATTATTAATAGATAGACAGCAGACGCTGTGGTGCATTTAAACGGAAATTTAATTTCATTTTGGGCATTTCATTCTCCACATAGTCCTTCGCTCTCTCTCTCTGTTTCTCTATGTTACTCTATAGCTGGAATTCTCTTGGTGTTGCTCTTGGCCAACTAGTATTTGGTCGATTTACCGCAAAGTCGTTTCGCTTGTCGGCCGTTTGGCTACATTTGCAACATTTCTAGTTCATTTCCGGCTAAAAATGAGCTGTTGTCCGGCACGTTCCGTCTGCCAGGCCACACACTGGGACCCTGTGCCGCATATGTGGCCCCATTTCAGTACCATTAGCTCTAATGCATTACGGCTCTTGGTTGAGACTGTGTGCATGTGTGTATGTTTGTGTTTGTGTTTTAGCCAATTTTCTGGCACGCCTTTGTGCATAATTTTGCAATTGCTATCAATAAATTCGAACACTTGTGCTGCTAAAAACTAATTGAGAAATTATTACGTTGCTCTCGTAAAGGATGTTTTAACGGTTAGCTTGTGCTTTAATTACCGTTTAGCATTTCCCCACAATTTTAGCCATTTTTTTAGCAGCAACAACATCCGTTTTACCAGTTCTACCAATTTTGCCAGTTTGCCATTTCGCCCAGAAATTGCATAAATTGCTCGGCAATAGCCAATAAAATGCCCCATGGAATGGCAATCATTGCCAGTTTTGCTTTTGCTTTGGCCATAAGCCAATCCCCTATCCCCAATCCTCAATCCCCAATTCCCAGCTGCCATACTCAATCTCATCCCTTGGGGTGGACTAACTAGACTTGGCCAACAGACTATGCAGTCTGCATGTTAAGTTCTTGCTCCAATTTCGAATCGCTGCTCAAATCGGTGACACATTTCAGGACATCAACATTTGCAATGCATATTGACAGATGGAGACAATCTGTGAGGAGCTAAAAATATAGATTTCTTTATCAATATTGGGAGGAAATAGTTTATTTAAAGATAGCATATACACAATGCTCTAACAATAAAAGATATTCACCCATTGGTGTATACTACATTAAATCTAAATATTTGAATAATAATGGACTTTATTTCTTCTAATAATAAGTTCCTGAAAATTTATAATTTTAATATTAATATTTATATTATAACATATAATTTTCAATATTCATTTACATTGTTTCCAGATATGACTATATAGATAGATATATAGATATGACTCTATTAGTCTGAGGAAAACAATTCTTGTTATAATATTGGTTTTTATAGGGTTATAGGTTTTTATACAAACATTGCGATTGTCACATTAATTCTTTATTTAGTAGAGTAAAAAATATAATATACCAAAATATATATACAAAAATGTGCTCTTCCAATAGTGGAATAAATAATAAATAATTACATTATAAATAATAATGTTTAACATGTTATTTTCCAATAAAATATTCAATATCCATTAACCTGACATCGATTATGTAGATATGACTCTATTAGCCATTCATAATTACTCATTTCAAAATATATGTTCAATATGAAACCGAAATCTCTGTTCTATAATCCTCAAAGTGAAGGTGCTTAGTGGTACTCAGGAAAAGCAGCACAGAAATGGAGACTGAGTGAAAGGTCGAATAGGAAAGTTTCATGGAGCGATTAAAAGTGATTTGAGTGAGTTTATGGCAAATGCTGCAGCCATTAGCATTCGCCATCGCAGCTGTCACTTCAAATGAGCTACGTGACATGGAAACATGCAGCACCATTCAGACATTCAGACATTGTATACCAAGGATTCCCCATGGCACCGTCTACTGAACACCTGCCCTTTAAGTTAGCCAGCTCTTGCATAAAATCAAATCACAATCGTCAACATTTCTCACTGTCTCTCTCGCTCTCCCCCCTCTCTCTCACTCTCTAGTTCTCCCTCTTTCTCTCTAGAGTTTAGGTTTTTTGTTATGCAACACAAAAAGTGCAATATGCATTCTGTTTTGCCATTTTGCCTTTGACATGTGCATGCATTGAATGCACAATGAGACTCAGAGCAGTCAACACGCACAGTGGCGCCACCTGTTGCATGCTGCAGCCATTAATTGGCTTGCACAATGGCCGACAAAACATGGCCAAAGTCAAATTGCAATTTAAATATGTACAAAAAAAAAAAAGAAAATAGAAAGAAACTGAGAAAAAACCTCTAAAAAAGTTCACATAAATCACAATTTAAAACTTAAATACAACTGAGACTCTTATTCTCCCGTTCTTTCTCTCTCTCTCTCCCTTTCTCTGTCTCTGTCTCTCTATCATTCTTCCTTTTGCTGTTTCTCTATTCTCTCTGTTTATATTGCTTCTCGCTTATTTGAAGTTTAGTGTGTTTTTCTCACCCAACTTTTCATCGAAGTTTGACTTGCAGCCAAAGTTGGAATCTGCTTTTGCCTCTGTTTGCTCTTAGGCAAAGTATTCTAAGTTTAACTTCAAACTTAGCCACATTGTTTAATGTTTAGCATAAACATTTAGCAAGCATAAAAAATGTATGCTATTCTTTTTTTTGTAATGAATTTACAGAATGAAAGTTTTATGAAATTAAAATTTGAAATGAAAATTTACTATGTCTAATTAAATTTGATGTCTTGTTAAACATTTAAAAAATATTTAAAAATATTTAATGTACTTTTTTAAGTGTATTATGACTGCGGTGTGCTTAGTAGATTTTTTGCAGGATTGGCCGCTGCAGTGTTAGCCATGTCCTTGCTGGCAAACAAGGCAACAATAAAAAAGAACATCTAAAGCAAAAGAAGAAGCAATAAGAGCAACAAAAGCAACAGCAAGAGCATAACAATCGCATTTGCCAACTTCATTTATTGTTTTGTTAAGCTGCTAACTTTAGTTTATTGCAGGCCATCAGCAGCAGCATCAAATGAAAAAGTTGCCTCGTTGCAACTACCACGCCCCCTTTTCCACAGCCCGCATAAAATTTGTCATATTTTTAATGACTTTGCAACGTGTGCACAGGTAAGTGGAAAAGAAAACAAATACCCAAATAAAATGCAACAAAATAAAAGCGAAAACGAATACGAAATGAATGTCAAACAATGCAACAGATACAACAATAATGTAAACAAACTGAAACTACAACAATAACAACTACAACAACAATTAGTAAACTAATGCGAGCTTTTTGTTTTAGCTAATCTGTTGTCTATTCAAGTGTCGCCTTCTGTACCACGCTACGTATACGTAATTTGTGGCTTACCTACACGAACTGAAATTAGAATTACAATTTCTACGGCTTCTTTTTTTGTTATTGTTGTTGTATTATCCCAACAATTTGTTTTTATACTTTTGTTTTGCTATATTTTCGTTGTATATTTTATACCTTTGGTTTATTTTTTGTGTAATTTATTCAGATCTGCCGCAATGCCGGGTCATCTATTATGCAAATGGACGTTGGGTGTTGTGGCTAACAACAATTTTTGGGTCATAAACTCAAACACACAAATCATTTTCATTATTTAGTTCCCCTATGTATATATGGCTGGCCACAAATTGTGCACAACCCGCAATTTTATCCAATCAACCTTACAGATATGAGAATAATAGATAAATTAGCGTGTTTGTTTCAATTTGATTTTAATAAATTCTTCACATAGGACAATAATATTGCCATTAAATCTGGTACTACATATTTGTTGAGAGATTATCATTTCAAATCAATATGATTACATTTTAGTATTTTGTATAAATAGTTCAAATTATAATCTGTAATCAGCAGTTTATGCTGATTAAACTTTCCATAAGTATTCCATGCACCGAATAATTTATAAATATATAAAAATATATAAATAATTATTATTGGTTGCACTTTAATTTTAAAATTCAAAATCTATGGATAGATTATAATTTTTCCAGTATTTTCACTAATATTTACTATTAAAAAAATTATACTGAATCTTAATCCGAATTCCCTATCGAATAGATGGAGCTTCTGCTTGTCTTTATACATTTATTGAAGAAGGCGTTTGTGTTTTAAAAAAAAATATTTAAAATACCAAATTAAAATAAAATGATTCTTTAAGAGTATAAATAAAATTAAATTAATTAGTATTTCGAAACTGTTCAAAAATATCTACACCGAATGCATTTCAAATTGGATTACTATACATTCAAGTAAATTATTTAAAAACTTCCCTAAACAAAGATTTTTCGAATTGAATCAATGCATTCCATGCAGTCACTTGATAATTTTATTATTTACCCTTTGGAACAATTCAAATTGAATGACAAATTTGTAACCTGTAGCCAAAATCCAGGTGAAATTCAACAATTGTGCATTGCGTTTTATTCGATGTGCATGCAAGCAAGCAAAACAAGAAAAGAATTTCCTTTTGCGGCAAAGACTTTTGATATTCGAATTAAATTTTTCTATTATTTGTTTTTCATTTTGAGAAAGATGTCAAAGACACCCAATATGTCTGGGTGTATATCAAGTAACAGTTACAGTTACAGTTACCATATCTGTTTCAGCTGAGAGCACATTAATACAACTGAACAAACACAGATATATATACAAAAGATTCTAGGTATTTTTGGTGCTTTTTACAGTTGGCGCCACGTTGGCAATGTCAATGTTGCAGCCACAGAGAGAGAGAGAGAGAGAGATAGAGATAGAGGTGGTGATAGAGAGAGCATGTGTGGGGCGTGTGTGAGACAAGTATGTGGAACGTAGCCTGGCAGCGGACAGACTGGCGACCACAGAAGCATTTGCTGCCGGTGCCACAAGGTATGCCACACTTTATGTGGCAAGTCGAGAACCCTGCGCAATTTTTCGCTATGTGTCGTGATATTATTTCATTTCCTTTCGCTTTACTTTTATCTATGCTTGAGGTTCTATCATTCTTCGTATAGTTTCACTTGCAATTTTATCTTCACTTCAAGATACATTTAATTAAAATTCCTACAGCAAGTCATTATCAAACTCAAGCATGCATGAAGTTCTGCCACATATTCGATAACGACACACTCACAAACACTCATAGATACACACACACACATACATTCACCCAGAGATACACTCAATCATATACAAACGGCATTACGCATACGTAATAATCTTGGAAATTGCGCTCAATTGGTTTTTGAAGTTGAGCCTGGGGCACAGCAGTTCGACTGTCGACAGGGCTCTCATCGGGGCGAATGCTACTTCAAGCACCTACAGCACATTCACATCTTTATTGATAATATTGTCGCTTGGCAATTTGAAAAACCCGTCCCCACCCCGACACACACACACACATACACATTTACACCTTAAACACTTATGCTTCCTTCTGTCTATGTCTGGCAATTTCCTCACTGAACTTCCTTGGAGGCAACCCTTACATGTCTATCGAACTTTGGCACCCAGGCTGTTTTTGAAACCTCTCTCTCACTTTGGAGTTTTCCCTGTATTTGAAAGCGAAAGGGTATATAAGTTTTAAATCTATAGAGTTTTAAATCTATAGCTTTCAAAGTGAGTGCAGCTCAACTTTATTCCTTTATTTTAGCTTAGAACCCTTCGAAACACTGTTAGAGTTGAGTACAGGGTATCTGTATATACCATATCAAAACAAGTTTAGATTTCCTTTTTTTTAAATATTTTTTTTACGTTTTTATAATGGCATAAAATCCTTACAATTTTGTCGTTGAACTTATCGAAATAGTTTTTCGAACATGACGGCAAACTTGCGTGACGACAGACATATACACACATGCGCACATACACATGGGAGTTAGACAGTAACAATGAGATAGATAGAGAGAGAGAGAGAAGAAGAGGAAGGGAGTAGCACTTAGACATGCTTGTAACTGTAGTTTCGATAACCGTATAAGTTCGTATGGTAAACTTAAATCGAGCAGGTTGGACGCCTTATCGACATGCTCACACATTGAGTGTGCCCCCAACAATAATTACTAAACGGTTTTATTAGTGCGTCAAGTTGATAACGAGGTCAGGGCCACGCCCGATTCAACAATTTATGCTAATGGCCAGTTTTATTTTCGTGTCTCGCATCTCACGACCCTTCCTTCGTTTCTCCATAACCTCACTTATTTATAGCAGCCTGTAAATAAGCACGATAATAATTTTATAGTGTTAAATGTAGCAAAACAGCAACAAAGAGTCCAACATGCCGAAAGAGTTGAATCGAGTCCCAAAAAAAAAAACAGTTTCCAAGCCGTCACGCTACATTAACTTTTGCCAGAGGACACACATTTCGCCTGTCGAGCATATTTTCTTATCTAAAACCCGGAACATTCACACTCACCCACAGGAACTCTCACTCACACACTCACACACACACTCATACAGTCACATTCATAATTCGGTTCCCTTTTTCACATCCGGTAACATATTTTAGTACACAGAATGCATAAATCATCACAAAAAATGCTAATTAACCAGCAGGAAGAGCCCTATCCCAAGGGTAATGCCAAACGTAGGTGCAAGCTCATAGTAAAGCGTGGTTTAAGCTATATTTTTTGGATTTGATTGGAATATGGTGCCAGTAATTCAGTTAATTTAATGTTTGCCCAATTAATTTTTAGGAAGTTTGATGAGTTAAAAGAAATACTAACAATATTAGTCTCTCGGTTCTCACGGACTAGAATAGGTCGTTGCTGTATCTATACTCATCAGATTACAGATAGTATTATTAAAGATGATGTTGTTGGATATGGAGTTTGCAAAGTGGACTAGGACTAAGAAAAACGTTGCTACGATAGGGTATTGGCTTTACCATTCGAAAATCAAAACTGGTTCAAGAACCTGGCAAATATAAGACATGAGTTTTCTAAATAATTAAGTTTATAAGCTGTGCACTACATTAAAAGATAAATAATGCTATGTACGTACTCTAATGATTCTCGAAATGTGATTATGCTTTAAATATTCGAAAATTTAAACTAATTTTATAGCCCCAGCTACAATGTACGGCATTTAAATGAAGTAAACTCCTGGAGCAACTTTTCCATTACCGTCAGCTGCTACATATTGATCACTTTCAGCCAAGTTTACGTCCACGCTTGGCTTCATTTAAATTGGCTGCTGTTCGTGGGGTATAAATGGAACAGGGAGAAGGAAGAAGAGAGAAGGGAGAACGGAGCAGGGAGAAGAAAGTAGGGAGAAGGGAGTACAGACGGTGGAGTTAGTATTTCAGCATAATGTTAGCTTATTTGATTGCAGTTCTGATGCGCAGCTCATTAAGAAACCATCAGTTCTCACAAATGGTGAATCTTTCTTGCACCCTCTTTCTCCAGCTCCCTGTGTTCTTCTCTTGTTGGCCCTGATGAAACCAACGGAGAGCCTTGGGGCTGTGGTGTCATGTGGAAAAGCCGTCAGTTAAGTCTATAAATGAAATCGGCGCATGCAAAAACTGGCAAAATGGCAATGGCAATGGTCATGCGCTTGTGTTTTATGCAAATTCAATTGTTTCCTGTTGCATTGCAAATGGCAGGCACTGTAGTTACACACACACACACACTCACTCATCACTCATGCCAAATTCATTCACTCAGTGCGAAGGATATGGATCTGCAGAAAGTCTATATGCCAAGTGCTTGAGGCATCGCCATTCAGCAATGGATATGCCAAACAAAGAGCTCTTTACTCCGGGTGAAAACCGATTCAAAAAACAAAAACTAAGAATTTTAACATAACGTTAAACAATTGGCAAAAATGTGTTCTTAAAAAGTTATAGTATAAAAAGAAAATCATGATCGAATTTGTGTCTCCAATAAGAGACTATAATTAAATAATAATACATAACAATATGGAATTTTTTGAAGATAAATTATCGAAGAATGTTCATGGTTGAAAACAATATCAGCTAAATGTAAGAGAAACTATTTGAGAATGTAATGAAAATAAAATATATATAAAATAAATGAAATAGCTTTTATTGCAAAAGGGTTTAAACACCTTAAAAATCTAATTTAAAATTTGTTTTAATTATCCTCATCTAAATAAATATATGTCACATTTATAAACAAAGTTAACCTGTCTTCATATAAAGCTTAAAATATTTTAAATTTGAATATTCACAAAAAATTATAGTCTTCAATAATTTAAAGTATTATTAAATCTTGAATTGAATCTTTAATATAACTGGCACACAATGTTTACTCAGACTTTTACTATGCGCCATGTGTAGATGCATGGAAGCCAGTCTAATTGTTCAGTCATTACATCTGCAACTCACGCGACCGCAAAATCTGTGTCCCTGCCACAAGCAACAACAACCCCATTGCAAACAAAAGCCTGGCAAACAAATTAAGCGTCAATGACATGCAAGTTTTGGCGCGCCTTTCAACCGCAAACACAGACACGAAACACACACAAACACACATTGTCTCTCTCTCTCTTTCTCTCCCTATCTCTCTCTCTCTCTCTTTCTCTCAGTAACTCTGTGTAATTCCTCTCTCTGCCGAACCTTTGCGTGTTTAATAATTTGCATAGAAATGTGCACACAAAATAATAATACCTGCCAATAAAAATAATTGACAACTGACAGCAAAAGTAAACAAACACACACTCACACATTCTCACACACACACACACACACACACACACACACATTTAAGCAAACAAATATTTAATAAAATATGTGCTTTATAGAACGATTCACATAATGCGCAAGTAAACTTAAAGCTTCACCTGAACAACAGCTGTCAAATGATTAGGGAATTGCGGAAAGCGCGGGCTCACGAGGCGTATGCTTAATAAAGTTTACACCTTACCTTGATTTGCTCTACGTGTTATGGTGTGGGTGTGCCCCTGTGTGTGTGAGTTTGTGTGTGTGTATTTTTGCTGTACGTGATACTCATTTAAATCGAGTTAAAAAGCTGCATTGTCTGCATAACGTGCATACCCTACAAAATGTTTTTTCAAAATCTGGTTGGGCAATCGGCACGTGGCATCTAAATGATTGAAATAAATGACATGGCACAGTCTACACATTAAATATTGATAAATAATAAAGTCAAATATGCATTATACTAAATTAATCTATAGATCTATTATAATATAAAGCTAAAATATATTTTATAATAATTTTTAAACATTTTCAAATTTCAGCTGTGGCGAAAACACTTGCTCTAGATATTTGACTATTTTTTTTTACATAAATTCTTTGTGTTAAAAAAATTCTTTAAAGTCTTTTAGATGGTTTCAGTTATTTTTTACTCACAGAAATTATTAAGCTTAATTGAGTGCAGCTTTTACTGCTTCTATCTGTTTGTAATAATTGCACTTAAACGTTTTGAAAGCCTCGCTTTAGGTGTAATGAAAGGTTTGCCTTTTACCGACAACTACAGCCACGCCCACTGGCTTTAGATGTGGCTAACCACATGCCTCATATACAACGTTAACCCATCTACAAAGTGTATCCATGTACATGCACTTCATTATCCATATATGTGTATCTGAATCTGAATCTAAATCTGCTTTTGCACAAGAAATTATGCGGCATTTGCTTTCTGTAGCATGACGACCACAGCTCAAAAAAAACACTCTACTTTACATAGACACGCACACGTTTGTACATAGTATATATGTGTGTGTATGTATGTATGTATGTATGTAATGTGTCTATATATTTATA